>JAHPZR010000741.1:0-20000 GCA_019787425.1 Platygyra sinensis | reverse complement strand
TTAGAAAACATTTATTTGTGTACATAGGTGGATGAAGTCGTTCTGCCAGAGAGCGGATACCTTCAAAGGCTGAGCGTTAAATATTAATCTCAAGCCTTTTGGCTTCGGTGGGCTTCCTGGCCTCACTAATTTGATACTTATAAAGTTGTTTTAATTTATTGTGCAGCAAAATCATAATAAACTAAAAAACGACAAAATGATATGATATAAAATGACATTAGGTGTCTTTAAACATTTCAAAATCGTCCTGTTATAGCGTTTGGAGATTTAGCGAGTGTGTACATCCCCAGTCGTCGATAATGACTACAGTTTTTGTGTCCTCAAAGGTCTTCAGGGCTTTGCTGCTCCTCTGACGTCACATCCTCTGATTCCGGTCGTCTTGTCATGTCTAAGGCAAAGTTGTGGTGTAAAGTTCAAGGGAAACCAATGGAAGAGGCAGCGCAAAGCTTCGCGAAACTCTCCATTGCGAAAGAAGTATATCCACGGGTTGAGCGCTGATGATGTCAACCCTACTGCCGCAACCCAGGGCCACACAATGTAGATCAGTTTATTAGCAAAGCATTTGTCAATGGCTGTAACATAATACACAACTGAAAACACTGAAGAAAGCATCCACGAAACGATAAAAATACCCAACACAAACCCGATGGTTTTGATGGCTTTGTGATTTTGTGAAGCACGAATAGGACAGTTCATTTCATTGGAGTTTTGAAGATTTTCCCTTTTCATTCTGCTAGCTTGGTTTTTGGCGACTTTGAAAATCCAAAAATAGCACAAAGTGACAACAGTTAGTGGAATTGCAAAAAATATAAACATTAAAAAAAACCAGAAGTCAGCTTCAACGGTCGTCTCATTATTTACCAAAATCCTGGAGAAAGGAAGAAACAGTGAGATTAACCACACCATTATAATCACTGCGTAATATCTTTGCTTGGTTATGATGTCCTGATAGCGAAAAGGAAAGCGAATGGCAATAAATCGGTCAACAGAAACACAACATAAGTTGAACACTGTAGCAGCAGTTGAGTGAATCCACACCATTTGAATAACTTTTCGCAAAATGCTTTCTTTTCGTGGCTGAGCGAAAACTCTGATAGCTATATACATAGGGTCCACCACAACCCCTGCTAAGAAGTCTGCAACGCACAAAGAGGCTAAAAACCAGTTTGAAATTGTTCGTAAAGATTCGTTTTTGTAGAACAACCACAGCACCACTGCATTTCCAATGACAGCTGCTAAACCAGAGGAGCCGAACCACAAGGAGAGAACTACCGATGACGCACCGCTCAGTCGTTCGTTGAAGCCGCAGCTAATATTCATGGCGAGTTTCACCAACGACAACAAGTGAAATGAAAATTGTTCTGATAACAACAACAAATATACCAAAAAGGAACTAAAGACGAAGACATTAATTTTGAAGCTTACAAATATTAGCTCCCTCCAACAAGCATACGTCTAAAGTAATTAAGCAGCTATCCATAACACACAATAATGATAAAATTACGGCTACGATTTCAAGTGGCATTCTTTTGTACACGAATGGTCTTAGGCCAGTAGAATTCAGCTTATGAAGATTTTATTTGCATGAAAATGAAATGTATTGTTTACACGCAGATGGCTTATTTTACATAGGAACTTCTAATGAATCTACAGTTTGGGAACTCCTGTTAAAGTTCTCAAAAATAGACTTAAGTGAAATAGTGTTATATTTTACTAAAAACGTTAATGTTATAACTATGTCATGTTCCAGAAACCCTAAGCTTCCAAGCGGGAGTTAATGTATTTATAATTAAATGCTCAATTAAGTCTGGAACCAACTGGCCCCTGTTGTTCGAAGGGTGGGATAACGCTATTCACCGGATAAATTGCTATCCAGTGGATAAATTTTAACAAAACTAACCACGTTATCCAATGGATAGTGATTTATCCGGTGGATAGCGATGTCCATCCTTTCGAACAGCCCGGGTCTGATATTTGAGTCATACCTAGCAAATGTTTGTCAGTGGCCTTTATTCAACACATTCAGCTGTTAACTTATTTAGATTTGATCAAAGTCCATAAAAGTCGTATTGACTTCTGATATTACAGTGAATAAATTGGTCACGAGTACAGTTGTAGACTAGATAAGCAACTGACTCTCGATTTGGACTAGTTTCCGGTCCTTTAATTCCAGGTATTCCACAATCATTTAATCGGAATAGTAACAATTCATGAAGAACTAGAGTTTAAAAAAAACATGTACGCATGTGAAGTTGGGAATAAATTAACTTAACCTTCCTTTGATTAGATGAATTGATTAGATGCAGGCTACATGCAAGTAATACCTTCCATGATGCCTTACAGACAGTGAAATAGTTTGTATTTAACTCAGTTTAGGATGAGGGAAAACTGATGTTCATGTCAGTTGAACATTGTTGGCTGTCAGTTGTCAGTTTCCCGGCTTCTCCAAAAACACAACGTCAACAAAATGTAGAAAACAAAGTAAAATAAATGCTATTGTTGGATTTCAAGGACACAATGTTTATACACATATGGTGTTTTATTGATCAACGCTATAGGTTTGCATTTATAACTTTTTAACCTTTAAACCTTCACATAGGAATACCTGTGTGTCGTGCAATCAGTAGTGCATTTTTATCAAGACGAATCTAGCGACAACCGGTTCTTCTCTTGAGCTAATCTCGTTTCCAGTGTCTCTCAGGTTGCCGCCCTCTGAGGCGAGTGCGCGCCCCAGGGGGTTGTAAGATGAGAGACCCAGGGAACGAGGTTGCTCTTGAGCTACCTCTTCTCCCCTTGGAAATGCTACACAGTTAAATTGTTTTCTTTTCCTTATAAAGATAATACTAGTATTTAGAGTAGTTTTTGTAGTCTTTGGGCGAAGTATGCTTTTATACTTGCATTTTCATGGAAAAGGAAAGAAAACTCGGCAGATAACGACACGGTGCAATTAAACCTTGTTCTAGTATGAAATTATTTGGGACCAAAACAAATAAGTGTTTCTTCTAGGTGTTTAATTAGGTTGCTTTGTATTAGTTCCCATTGCGATAATCAGACCTTTATATATCAGGCGTAGTCAATCAATAAAAAATAGATATCGGAAATCAATCGATTCAATCGATATCAAACGCCGATTGCTATCGACTGATTTGAGGGTCTCAATGGGGTATAGCCCTAGTCAGTAAACAGCTAAAAAAGCCTTTTAGTCAGTAAACTGTTAGAAAAAAGGGATTTAGTCAGTAGACTTTAAAAAGTTAGATAAGTCATGCAGTTAATTCGTTTGATTTTAGGACTTAACCAAGAGTAGATAGAGATCTCGTTTTGCAAAGTGAGTCATGATTAAAATAATATAGCTTTTTGGAAAATGATACGATTTTGATCCCTGTGTGACTCAATTGGTATTCCTCTGACCTCCCGTGAAACTCCCTAGGCAATTTTTGAGACCTTGATTTATGACCAGGCATTTATAACCAAACAAGCATTCTGAACTGATAGGCCCGTGGTGTCAACATTTGCTTCAACATGCGTTTAAAACTTTGATGAACTAAATGTTGACAGCTTTTAGACAGGACGTTCAATATGCTATTGGGTCCTTCGAGCAATTATATAGTCTTATATGTTCTTTTTTTAACAACAACAACAAATAACTTTTTTAATAGTTAACAATTAAAAGAACATGTACAACTCGCATATAGCGTAAGCTAGTCGAGGCGAATTGTGCAGGAAGAAAAACGAAAAAGAAAGATTAAAAGAAAATTAAAATAACGGTTAATCGACGTTTCGATGTATCAAACAGCACTCTTAAGATTGAGGTCGTTTATGCTAATGTAAAAGTTGTTATGAGAGAGGTGAAGATTTTGAATATCTAAAATGCGCATTCCATAGTGCTTGATGTTATGTAAATATTTAGTTAAGCATCAGTGAATAACTTCGCGCGGATCCGGTATAGACTGCCTCAATGCTTGCTAAACCGTTCAAGGGCGACACTGTGACCACAGGAAACATTCTGTTGCCACGAGAAGAGAAAGAAAATACCAAAGACTGGATCGGAGTCAAGGCATCATCAGCAGGATACCGAAGAAAGGAGCTTTGTCAGATTGTAGCAACAGGTGCGGCATTACATCATCCTGGGAAAGATCCTAAACAAAAGTACTCAGGAAGCGCCTATCACTGGCTGCGGGCCTTAAGCTTCGAGAGAAACAGGCAGCGTTCAGAAGAGGGAAGGGGCTGTTTTGACCACATTTGAACAATGCACCGAATAGCCAGCGATCTCAGTCTCTAAGTGAACTTTGTACTAGATTTTTCCAAGGCCTTCAACAGTGTGCAATGGCACAACCTCGGGCGGACACTACGAGCCTATAAAGTCCCCTTTCACCTCAATTGTTGATATACGTTGCTTGTTATGCTGTTGATGGTGACATCCCGTTTAAAGTTAAGGCTGGTGTCAAGGTCTGCGCTGTCCGACAGTCCACAGTGCCTTTCAACCTTGTTGTAGACTGAATTATGCGGTGCACCACAGGGCGTATCACTTCAAGGTGATATGCTTCTCGTTCTTTTTATTTTGTTTGTTATTTTGCCAATGATTGTAAAAGATACACAGGCTATGGTAAATTGACTTAATAAAACCATTATAGACAAATGTTTTGTCCAGCATGTTATCAGTATTACTTTCCGGTAACAATCGAAAATAATCGATACCAATCGATAAATCAACCGCTATCGATTACTATCGGAAATCGATAAATATCGATAACTAACACTTTTTATATTATCAATTGATATCGATTGTTGTCAATTATCGGTTTATTGCCTGTTATAAACCACTCCTTGTAGATATATCACACCACTTGACGCAGACCAGTTTAGTCGTGTTGTTTGTTGTATTATTTCTGATGACAGCGATCAAGAAAATGTTACTTGAAGATTTAACCGAGTTCCTCGCCTTCCTTCTTGAGCAGCCCAAGTCTCACACTTCCGAGCTCTCTTCTAAGTTTGAAAAGGCTTATAGCGACGCCGAGTGCGTGTTATTCTAAACCGCTTTAAGTAGAGAGTGAGCTCAAATTTTCTTATCCTGCAGCTGGTAACAAAAGGAACCATTAGTTTAACCTTGAAATTTTGAATCATCTCGAAAGCGTTTTGGCAGCGCTGTTTCAGGATTAAGATTCGGCAAAAGCGACCCAACATTTGAACATAGTTATTATACTTTCAACGACTCTATTAAACTCATCAAGGAACACAACAGAAAAAATCCGAATTGCTGCTTCTTCCGAAGGTGGTTGGCTAACGGTTAAGCATTACGAGAATAACACAGCTGTTGATTTGGAACACGATAAAAGGATCCGTGCTGCTGAAAGAGAGGCTTTGAGAGTCAAGACTCGGACTTGTGCTAAACGCCATAATGCTGAAAGCATGCAGGGCCGATATCTGTCGTTTACTTAACGGGCCCGGAATCAGATTTTGATATCAAAGTCTCAAGAAAAGAAGGGCGTGCTCTGACCTCTGGTGAAGTCCATTTTGTTTCTTTAGCTGATAACTTTAGTGTACAGTTTCAAAGCTTTTGAAACTCCCTCTAGAATGGAAAACAAAACAGCTTAACGGGCCCGGTAATTACAGGGAGCTTCGAGAAACGGGCCCCTTGTTCAGGTTTTCCAAAATACACAGAACTTACTCGTTTCACGCTGTCGATTCGCAGATGAAAGGCTAAGAAATGTACCAAGGTAAAAAAACGCACGTGCAGCGCAAAGCCATTTACTGATTGTTCAGCTCATTTGATCTTTTGTTTGGTGACGTTCTCGCTGATGTTCAATTTTCATTGTGGCTTGCTCAAGCCTCCTTTGAATTTTCTCGGGACGATCCTCGTTTTTCATTGTTGCATTAGATTATTTTGTTTCCATTCCCTGATGATCAATATAATCCATAGTAATTTATGCAGTGTTTTATCCATGTTTTGAAAATGCAGGGCCTTGGGAACAATGAAGAGGGTCGAGTAAGGATCCTTTTTGCTTATTATTTTTTAGAAAACTAAAAGAAAAAGGGGACTAATCTCAAGCTTTAGCAGCCGGAAGCAGCTGTTTGGGAGTTCAGTCTTGGCCGGTTTGTCAACACTCAGTAATGGAGTAGCTACGAACTCAGGCTGTCTAGGTTGTCATAGATCGAGCAACATGGATAAAACAGAAACAATCGCAGTCCATGCTATCAACAGAAAGGCTTGTTCCTCTGATGAGGGGAGAACACTCAAAACGTCAATCTTGTAAAATCACCCTCTAAGGCGGTTCATTAGGTTACCTTGGTTACCTTTCAGTGACGGATTTATGGGAGGGGCCGCGGCGCCCCCTTATTTTGGGTAAAAAATGAGAAATTCCAGAAGGAAAAAAAAGTCAGCAGGGTAAGCAAAACAAAGCCGCGCCACCCCCCCCCCCCCCTTCCTTCCCTTAGCTCAAGATCTGGATCCGCCACTACCTTTATCAACTTTGAGTTCAACCTGATGTGTTTCGCTTGTCGCCATAGCAACCCCGTGTTTAAGAAACTAATACCTTTAATTTCTACACTGAATCAAACTTTAATAAGTCATAAACTTAGCTTATTACAAGAACAAGAAAGGTTTTGATATTTTAAGGTTTTTTTACGCTATATAATGACCATTTCAGTATGTATGTATGTAAATCTTTATTTCAACACGGAAAATCATCAGTTAAGCTTAAGTTAAAAACTAAAACTAATTACAACTGCTTTTCAGTGTGTTAGAAAACATTATTTGTGTGCACGGGTAAATGAAATCGGTTTACCAGTGAGTAGATACCTTCAAAGACTGTTAATCTTAATCTTAAGCCTTTTGGCCTCCGTGGGCTTTGTCGCCTTATTGATTTGATATTTACAAAGTTTTTTTTAATTCATTGTGCAGCAAACTAATACTAAACTAAAAAAAGAGAAAATTATATGATATAAAATGATATTAAGTGTCCATAAACGTTGATCTACGCCACAATCATCCAGTGCGGTAGCGATACTGACGTGTTTTAAAGATAACGAAAATAAAAATGCAAGGAAAAGCACACCTTGAAAAGGAAAACTAGAGGTCGACCTTATGCGTTCCCCTCAATAAACAGGATAAAACAGATATAAACTATTTACAACTATCTACAGCTTGTTTTGTGCCTACAAGGATCTTCAGAGCTCCACTGCCCCTCGCTTCACATTCTCTATTTTCGGTCGTGTGTTAAACCCGGGGAGTTAAAGCAAATTGTGGTGTAACATTCAAAGGAAACCAATGAAAGCAGAGACGCAAAGCTTCGCGAAACTCTCTATTGCGGAAGACGTATATCCACGGATTGATCGCTGATGATGTTAATCCAACTGCCACAGTCCAGGGCCACACAACATAGGACAGTTTACGATCAACACACTCGTCACTTGCTGTAACATAATCCACAACTGAAAGTACTGAAGAAGGCATCCATGAAACAATAAAAACACCCTACACAAACCCGATGGTTTTGATGGCTTTGTAATTTTGTATAGCACAACCAGGAGAGTTCATTTCGTTACTTTTTTGAAGATTTTCTCTTTTTATTCTGTTAGCTTGTTTCCTGGCGGCTTTAAAAATGGCAAAATAGCACAACGTGACAACCGTTATTGGAAGTTGAAAAAATACAAATGATAATGAAAACCAAAAGCCTTCAACGTTCATGCGATTAACTACCAAAATCCTGGAGAAAGGAAGAAACAGTGAGATCAACCACACCATTATAATCACTGCGTAACACCTTTTCTTGGTTATGATGTCCTGATAACGAAGAGGAAAGCGAATGGCAATAAAACGGTCAACAGAAACACAACATAAGTTGAACACAGTAGCTGCAGTTGAGTGAATCCAAACCATGTGAATAACGTTTAGTAAAATGCTTCCTTTTCGTGGCTGGGCAAAAACTCTAATAGCTATATACATAGGACCCACCACAAGCCCTGCTAAGAAGTCTGCCACGCACAAAGAGGCTAAAAACTTATTTGAAATTGTTCGTAAAGACTTGTCTTTGTAGAACAACCACAGCACCACTGCATTTCCAATAACAGCTGCTAAACCAGAGGAGGCGAACCACAAGGAGAGAACGATGGATGACGCACTGCTCCGTCGCTCGTGGAAGCCGCAGCTACTATTCATGTTGAGTTTTACCAACGAAAGCAAGCAAAATTAAAATTGTTCTGATAACAACAACAAATATACCAAAAAGGAAAGAAAGACGAATACATTAATTTTGAAGCTTACAAATATTAGCTCCCTCCAACAACCATACGTCTAAAGAAATTAAGCAGCTATCTATAACATACAATTAATGATTAAATTACGGCTACGATTTCAAGTGGCAGTCCTTTCTACACGAATGGTCTTAGGCCAGTAGAATTCAGCTTAAAACGATTTTATTTTGCATAAAAATGAAATGTATTGTTTACACGCAGATGGCTTATTTTAGACAGGAACCTCTAATGAATCTACAGTTTGGAAATTCCTGTTAGAGCTCGCAAAAACAGACCTAAGTGAAATAGTGACATATTTTACTAAAAACGTCAATGTTATAACTATGTCATTCTCCAGTAACCCTAAGCTTCCAAGCGGGAGTTAATGTATTTATAATTAAATGCTCAATAAAGTCTGGAACCACCTGGCCCAAGTTGTTCGAAGGGTGGATAGCACTATTCACCGGATAAATTGCTATCCAGTGGATAAATTTTAACAGAACTAACGACGCTATCCAATGGATAGTGATTTATCCGGTGGATAGCGATGCCCATCCTTTCGAACAGCCCGGGTCTGATATTTGAGTCATACCTAGCAAATGTTTATCAGTGGCTTTATTCAAGACATTGAGCTGTTAACTTATTTAGAATATAATGATCAAACTCCATAAAAGTCATAGTACTTGGCTTCACACTAGCGCTTGTAAGTACAATCTAAGTGCACTTGGAACCTACGTTGTGTCAGAAGGGGTAAACTGTACTTACTTGAGTTTTACTTAGTAACCAAGGAAAAGTTATTTGGCTTCACATTAAGGCTTTTAAGCACAATCTTAGTGCAATTGGAACCTACTTTGAGTCTGAAGGGGTAAACTGTATTTACTTGAGCTTTACTTAGTAACCAAGGAAACGTTCATACTTCAAAGGAGCCGAAGTGCGGCCCCAAGCACGGTCTACACTACACTCGAGAATGCACTTGACCAATAGGAAAAGGAAGCCAATTAGCCAACTGAAAGTCACGTGCAGCCCTTTTCACGGTTAGTTGTTCTAATTTGCATTACAATATACTGAATCCAACATGGATGCGAGGCGATTTCGGGCTAAAAGTACAAAATAGCCCGAAATTGCCTCACATACATGATAGACTTTATTGACATGCAAATGAGCAGAAGGGCTATTCTGATGAACGGACAAAGGAACTTGCCAGGTGAGATCGATTGAAGCATTTAGAATGGACGGCTGGAGTTTAGAAGACTCTATGGAACTTTCATATTTGTAAGTATAAAAAAGGAAAGAAAGGTCGATACGAGAGGGATACGAGTGGTTAAACTAATAACCTTATTTGGATTTAATTTGCAGAGACAGCCTGAACCATCAGTTTTCGTTTAATCCCGGACCATGTGCGGTTTTGCCAAATTTCTTTGCACTACAACAGATCCGTCAACAAGTAAAGTTTTCCACACCGACTATTCCAACTGCACAACACGACTCTTCAAGAGCAAAATCATCGTCAAAAGGAAATGAAAAACCCAAACCAAAGCCAAAAGCTGCAGACTGGTCGGTTGCGGAGACGAAACAACTGCTTCATGCGTGGGCTTCTCGTTTCGAAAGACTGAAAGGAGCCTCCAATAAAGTACGCACAGCTATTTGTAACGAGATTTACGAAAACTTCAGGAGCAGCTGGGATGAAAGTGAGCGTACGTTGCCTCAAGTCAAGAAGAGGCAGCAAAATCTGGAATATGAATTTAAGCAGCTAAAGGTCAAAGCAAGTAAAACTGGCGAAGAGGGCCTGAATAAAATCAAGGAGGACTTTCCTTATTACAGTATTTTTGACCAAACTATGGGCTACCGTGACAGTGTAGATCCCGCCAAGATGGAAATTGAAAGTTCTTCTGCCAAGTACATTGGATGCCCACAGTATTCCACAAATCATTTCTTCCGGGGCAAGGGAAAGGGAGGAAAGTGCTGCGGGTGCCACCAGCTTGGAAAACGTGGACCGACCTTCAACAAGTGCTGGCGTGAAACTTGGCTGCAAAGAAGTGCGTGGTAAGGAATCAAGAAAGAGGAAACGAGGAAAAAGTGACGAGGCTAATGGCACAGATGACTTGAGTACATTCAAAGAAATGTGGGAGAAAAGTCTTGAACAAGAAAATGAGAGATTTGAAAAGTCCATGAAAATGTTCCAAGAGAATCAAAAGATGCAAATGGAACAAACAGCGTCTCTTTTAACGGGATTTAAAGATTTATTGAAGGATTTGGTGAAGGAATAGAGCCAGTAAACGTTTGCTCATGTAGTGTTCACCTTTTTCCTAAGAACTGGTCATTTGAACTTTACCGTTTTTAAAATTCGTTCTAAAATTTTGCTTATAACAGATACAATTTTCCATCATTAGAGGGACTTGTATAGCCCGTTGCCTATATGCTAATGGCGCATAATACGCACAAGATCCTTTTGTCGCTGGAATGTACTGGACTGTTTAAAATCTGAACGAAAATATTCTTTGCAAGGGAAAAACAATTTAGGAGCACGAAATACGAAGAGTATTTTTGAATATATTCTTGCCATTTTTCTGAGGTTCCATTACAAGTTATATGGCTGGCTTTGCAACGCCTGTGGCTGAGAAACACTCGCGCCGTTACTCGGACGCCGGCATGCAAGCATGGGAAGAAAACAATACCTCATTTAAGGATAGTTATTTTGAATAAATGTCCACAATTAGGAACTTGAAGAACCTGGGGCCCGTTTCTCGAAGCTCCCGGTAATTACCGGGCCCGTTCAGCTGTTTTGTTTACCATTGAGGACGGAAGTGTCAGAAGTTTTGAAAATGATGCAGTAAAGTTATCAGCTAAAGAAACAAAATGGACTTCATTAGAGGTCAGAACACTCCCTACCTTTCTCGAGACGAAATCAAAATATGATTTCGGGCCCGTTAAGTTACCGGGTCTTTCGAGAAACGGGCCCCAGGAGAGTTTACCATTCAGCCTTAAATTCCGAAATTATTGAATTTCTACAAAGGGAACCATTCCACCGAATTTAGATTGGAAATAACTGGTAAGACTTAAAATTTCCGAAAAATTGGACACACCTCGCGAGGTAGTTCTCAATAACAATAACAGTAACAATGACAATGACAATGACAATGACAATGACAATGACAATGACAATGACAATGACAATGACAATGACAATGACAATGACAATAACAATACCTCATAATACCTCATAATTCCTCCTGTTCTTGTGTTCGTAAATTCCGGGAAATGTCGTTCCGTTCGAAAATTAAAATTTCGGGAAATTCAGACCAGAATTTTTCTCCCAATGGAAAGTGCCATTGGTCTCAGTTTGGCGCGTGCTTTTTTAATTGTTTTCCTCATTACCATTTAGTGATTCTCATTAGCATATAAAAAGGGGTTATACAAATTATTTCTATTGATCATGATTGTCCATCCTGGCATTTGATAAGCTCAACTTCAATGGATGTTTACACATAAAATTTCGTGCTTGTTACAGTTTGACCTATTTTACATGAGTTGTAAAAGACACGGTGATCCCCAGTGAAAAAGAAACCCATCAAAATCAACGAAATTACAGAACAAACAAATCAGCCACTTGTTTCTATGTCTTTGTTTCCATCCGAAGATTGATTTTTGCAAGGATCACTTGTTACTTAATTCAACACATTCAACACATATTACAAGTTATCCCACACAAAGTTCTTTAGAGCTTCTCTTATTTCAGTGCCGCCCTCCCGTAATGGTCCTGCATAATCGTCTTCAGAGTCACTGTCATCTGAATCGCTTTCGCTGCAATCGTACAAGTCACCATGATCAATAAAAATGTAAAATACATGCAGCAAGAACAGTTTTACTGAGTGTTTTGAATTGCTGCTCATGTTTCTTTAGTAGTAAACGCCAGCGTCCCTTGTGTATACCAAATGCTCTTTCAACAACAGATCTAGCAGCACTAAGCTTTTTGTTGAATTCACGCTCATCTGGTGGAAGGTGCCCTTTCAGTATTTGGATACGGTTTGACAAGCCACTTCATTAGTGGATAAGCACTGTCTCCTAAAATAAGAGGGGAGATTTCTGTACCACTGACAATTTTCATCGGTGTTATTTGTTCATTTTCTCCTAAATCAAATAGACCACTTAATCTTAACACCCTGGCATCATGTATGCTTCCAGGATACCCGAAGCTAACATGAATAAATTTTAAATCGCAGTTAACTATGGCTTGTAAATTGACACAGTAATGTTACTTTCTATTGAAGTACTCCTCGTGGTTATCTGGGGTTGCGTTTATTTCGATGTGACAACCGTCTATAGCGCCAACTATTTGCGGAATCCCGTATTCCTCTTCAAACTCATTCCTGTAACTCTTGTCTCGTTAGTGGAAATTTAATAAACTGGTCTTTTAGTCGGAGAAGACAAAGTTCGAATTCGGCACAGATAGTTTTAGCGGTAGACGTCCCAATTCCAAATTGCAGTCCACAGCTTTTGAAGCTATCCCCTGTTGCTAGCCGCTCCACAGCGCAACGGCACTGAACTCTTTCTTCGACGCTAACAGGTGAACTCATTCTTCTGTGCTGCTTCTGCAGGTCTCCCCGTACCAGATCGCACAAAGCGTTGAAGGTCGGACGAGTGACACGGAAATGAACTTTCAAAAGTGTATCCATGTCTCGGTTAGCTAAAAGCACTCTAAACCAATTTTGCGGACGAGGCGAAGCCCAAGCCCTTCGGCGATTTCTCTGCCGAAAAGCGCGTTGATCGTGAACCATTCTAGAGAAATACAAGAGTAGATGCTGCTTGATCCTTTGGGTAGCTGCCACGTACTCGTTAACCAGGAAGTAGCAATGCATTTCTTGTAACGTTAACGTTATAACTCTTTGAGTTAAAAATAGCGAGAAAAGAAATAAAAAACTACAAAACACTCTTTTCCGTTGCAATGGTCTCATAATTACAGTTGCGAGCAGTCGCATTTGTGATATGCATGACTGAATTTACAACAAAAGATGATCGACAGCTTGTGCCTCAAGTAACATACTTTGTCATCAAGTGTGAAGGCAAGTTTTCTAAAGAGCGACTTGAGATTTTCAAGTGCACTTGAGTCAAGTCTTTACTTGAAACTAACTTATCTTCTAGTGTGAGGCCAAGTATTGACTTCTGATATTACAGTAGATAAATTGGTTACGAGTGCAGTTGTAGACTAGATAAGCAGCTGACTCTCGATTTGGACTAGTTTCCGGTCCTTTAATTCCAGGTATTCCACGATCATTTTAATCGGAAAAGTAACAATTCATCAAGAACTAGAGTTTAAAAGAACATGGACGCATATGAAGTTGGGAATAAATTAACTCAGCCTCCCTTTGATTAGATGCAGGCTACATGCAGGTAATACCTTCCATGATGCCTTACAGACATGAAATAGTTTGTATTTAATTCAGTTTAGGATGAGTGAAAAACTGTTCATGTCAGTTGAACATTGTCGGCTGTCAGTTGTCAGTTTCCCGGCTTCTCCAAAAACACAACGTCAACAAAGTGTAGAAAACAAAGTAAAATAAATGCTGTTGTTGGATTTCAAGGACACAATGTTTATACACATATTGTGTTTTACTGATCAACGCTATAGGTTTGCATTTATAACTTTTTAGCCTTTAAACCTTCCCATAGGAATAACTGTGTGTCGTGCAATCAGTACTGCATTTGTTAAATTGTTAATTTGGATGTTACTAAAATGGGGAATGGGGAATGGGGCATGGGGCATGGGGCATGGGGCATGGGGCATGGGCATGGGGCATGGGGCATGGGGCATGGGGCATGGGGCATGGGGCATGGGGCATGGGGCATGGGGCATGGGCATGGGGCATGGGGCATGGGGCATGGGGCATGGGGCATGGGGCATGGGGCATGGGGCATGGGGCATGGGGCATGGGGCATGGGGCATGGGCATGGGGCATGGGGCATGGGGCATGGGGCATGGGGCATGGGGCATGGGGCATGGGGCATGGGGCATGGGGCATGGGCATGGGGCATGGGGCATGGGGCATGGGGCATGGGGCATGGGAAATGGGAAATGGGAAATGGGAAACGGGAAATGGGAAATGGGGAATGGAAATTGAAATGGGAAATTGAAAATGAGAAATTGATAATTTTTTACATTAATTTTTGTGTGGGTTTCCCCACACTTTGTCAGGAGCGGCGATATTTCTTTCTTTATTTATTTGTATACGAGAGCCAAGTGTTAGTGACGTGGTCTCTATTAGGAAGAGAGAGGACCCTGGGAATGAGACCCTGGGAATGAGTATTTGTGTGTGGAGGCCATTACTCATCTCGCGTGTTGGCGAATTATTTCGACTTGTTGTCTCATGGCGGTCAATTTACAAGGTAGGGAAGAGTCGTCTTCCCTTCTAACGTTTTTTACTGTATTAAGCGAGTTGTGCCGCCTATTATATTTTGGGGATTGCCCCTTATCGGCTTCCGTAGTTTTGTCACAACAATACCATGATCAGGTTAGTTTTCACTTTATTTTGTAATAGTTGTCACCAATGTAGCATTTCTCAGCAAGCCTATGTGGGCAATTAACCACTTCAATAATAAACGACGAAAAGTTAAGTGAAGTACATGTAAACACTTCGAAATAAACTTGAGTTTTTGTCAATCTCACACAAAACGAGTCAAGTTTGAAAATTTGTTGCGAGCTTTCGCTGAGCCAAACTGACAATTTATGTTCAGATATTTCTGGAATTGTCGTAGTTCTTAGTTTTGGAGATTCAGAGGGAGTAGATTAGGTCTTCCGACCTTATTTTACACTACGCGCTGCTGGATATTTATTTTAGTGCGTAAACACTCCCTTTCTGTTTGCATATGCAAGGAATTCTTGGATGAATAACAATCGTACAAAATTCCACTTCTCGGACAGAACTGTCTGCAATTGCACATTGAAAGAATGTCGTAAATTGCGTTGATCCTACGAAAATCCCGAAAAAATTGCGCAGAAAATACAATTCTAGTAAATGCTGTCACGCCACGCATTCTGCCGTAATGTCGGAAGAAAATTTATACTAGACTGATTTCATTACCTCAACTCCCGTTTAATGCTATCAACAACCGAAGTTTTACTGGCAAATATAACAGAATGAGAAAGTCCAGTATTATCCTGTAGATTTACGATAAGCAATTTCAGGTTCCCTCTTTTAACTACAACTTGTTGACACATTGCGTGACTTTCTGTAGATTCAAACTTCCTGCCAAAAATTTTTACATTTACAAGTCATGTTAAAACAGAAAAGCTTATTGGTAAAAGTATAGTTTACGTACAGTGTTCAAAGCTGGAAGCACGAATACTCTTAGCTGAAAATTGCACTTGCCGATCTGTATCCAGCTTTATCGTAAACAAATTCATCTCTGCTAAAGGCGACTGATTCGAATAATTCCGCTGATGAATAAAACCAATAAAAGTAGACGGCATTTATCTTTTTGTCGAGTCAAGAGTCTCTGAACTAGTATGTTCATCCCTGAAGCGCGTGGACTCTTACACAGTTTGGTCTAATGCGTCAAGCCACTGCTCGCCTCGAATAGCTGTAGCTAACTGCGAGCAGTGGTACATCATATTTTGTATCTTGTTAATTTTCTTAATAAACTTGAAACTTGAAACTTGGTAGTTAATTGCTATCAATCACCGCCCCCTCCTTTCCCGTGATACTTTGTCTTTCCACAGTAAATAGCATTTGGATTAGCAATAGATTATCCCAAACTGTATCACATGTTTTGGTATCCCTTGTCAACCAACGGCTACACTGGATTTCTGATCTTGCTAACAAACCAAAACAGCATGACATGTAATGTCATGGTTGCTTTGTGTGATCTTTTTTACGAATACATAAATATTTACCACGGAAAATTTACCTCGGGGTAATATTTGTAACACTCACTAAATGCCGTCTCCCGTCGTAAAAAGGTCACTTACCACAACAACAACAGCCCCGTCTAACCGCCCCTAAAGAGAGCTTCGGTGCCTTACCATTTAGCAAAAAATCCAGAAATTTCGGTTGAAAGTCAAATGGAACACTACGGGTGCTTACTACTTGTTAGAATAAACCGTTTTGGACGACCCATGAATAAGGGTAAGGGGTTCTCCAAACTCAGCAAACAAACCGAATGAGATGGCGCTTACCATTTCCAATTCGATTTCCCGTAATTCTTGTCGGCTGATGAGAGACTGGAAACTGGATAGTTTTCGAAATGGTAAGAAAATTTCCGCCGTTCCGTTCCGAACGGAAAAAGTGGTCTACCTCTGGGGGTAGTTTACATTTTCCCGTTCAGATTTTCCACCAAAATTTCCGTTTCATATCACGTACTTTCAACCAAAATTTCCGGATTATTTTGCCAAATGGTAAACACCCTAATCCTGTAAAATCTATTCGTATACTATCTGCAGAGGTAGTCCTCTTTTTCCGTTCCAAACGGAATAGTGGAAAGTACCTTACCATTTGCTAAATTTTCCATTTTCCAGTCTCTCGTCTGTCAAAAACAATTGCAAATAGTAAGCACCATCTCGTTGGACTGGTCTCCTGATTTTGGAAAAAATTTAACCATTATTCACTGGTCATCCCAAACGGATTATTCTGACAAATAGTAAGCAACCGTAAATTCCTCGAAACTAGAAGTCCAAACATCTTTCTCCCCTAACCGTTTTCTCGTCTGCAGGTTGGCATTCTACGGAATCTTACTCGACGTTTATCGCTATAACATGACAAAATGTATTACGTTTACTGTAAAGCTACTCATCAATGATTATTTGATTGAAATCCCACACAAGTACGCATTGCGGACCTATTTTTTATAAGCGCTCACTTAAATTTGCTACCTAGAAGACTTTTTTTTGTTGTCGTTGTTGATTTTGTTTGGTTGTTCGATTTTTTGCTTTGTTTTTTTCTTATTTTTATCATTCTGTCGTTCGCTTCCAATACCTACTCGGTGTAGGAACAGTGGTTAAAAACAATTATTGCATCAATGGTGGTTATTGCATTAGTTTTTTTACTACATGCTAATCGCCTTTTAGACGGGATCTGACTTTAAGGAGCTCATTTTGATCAGGCGAGCGCCATCTTGTTTTGGGCTTGAGAAGAAAAAAACTTCATAGGGATTAAGGATAGCTAAGAATGAGATAATGCCACATGGCGGCAAATCTACTCAATCGCCAGCTGAGATGATATCGACGATTCGCGCTCCCTCAGAAAACGCCTGGATGCATTTTGAAACACATGCGCCCCTGTAACTGACACAAAGACAAATGCTGCGTACTTCGTAAAACCGATAAGCTTCTTACTAAGTTACGTGGTAAGAAAACTATGAAACCGAAAAAAAAAACGGCATAACATGAAGATACAATGTTTTCGCTCCTTTAATATGTACCGTAGGAAACATTAAATGACGAAATATTCATTACACATCGAATATCTCTCACATTCAGTAATTGTCACTTTTGTTTTCTGTTACCGTTCACACCAATGATCAGCTTAGTTGCCAGGGATTCATTCTTCTTTGTCTTTTCATTAAACCCAGAAACCCTCGTAACTGTGTAACATCGACAACATTCAGTCATGCTTCAATCATCTGGCATTGCTATAGCAACAGTACACTCCATACTTGTTACCGCAGACATCGTTGGAAATTGCCTCGTTTGTGCGATCATAAAAAAACATCGAGACATGAGGTATGTTGAAACAATAAAAACTAAAATATCACAACCAGTTTGAAATACTAGTACTAGTGAAGGCCTACGTAACAACTTTACCTAGCCTGATGTGAACTGTAAAGAGACAAATGAAGTGGTTAAGTTAGGGAAGATTAAATGTCAGCCTTTGACACTGGGAGCTCTGGGTAAACAATGTGAGCCAGATTGGTCGATGGTTACCTTTAATTTGGAAACCATTGATCAATCATAGTTCACATTTTGTATCTGAACCATCCCAGTAATGGTAAAGGTCTGCATTGAGCCAAGGGGCCTAACAGGCCAGAGCTTATCCAGTTTCTGTAGCATGAAGCAACTAGGAAATTTTCTACTCTCCCTGGATGAGATGCTAGACCATTGCAGAGCTACCCCCAGCGTTAAGTTCACCAGTAACAATTTATATGCACCTAGGTGGAGGAAGGCACTGTGAGAGGAAAGTTGTATTTCTCAAGAACACAACAGTGTCCCTGGTCAGGGCTCGCACCCAGACTGCTGAATCCAGAGACAAGTACACTAATCATGAGGCCACTGTGCTCCCAACAACCAAGTAATGCTAGTACAAAAGCTGGCAGTCAGTCTCCCCAGTTCGGTTTCAGTTCAGTTAGTTATTCACCCATATTCAAACATAATATTATTTACAAAAATGAAAGGAAAAAAAAAAACAAAAGCAAAACTAGGTTACATGTACACTAAGTATAATTGAAATAGCGCGTAGTGGCCAAAGGAGCAGAGCTTCGAGTGGCCACTACCACAGTGCAGTTACTAGTGAGAGGTGGCTATTTACCAGAACATTCATAGGTAATCAACTATTTAGGCAGAGAACTAGGTAAAATGGATTATTTTGATTATTAGATAGATTAATCAGATAAAGCTAGATAATAAAGTTCTGTCAAGGTTGCTAAGAGTAACAAAATATGAGGATGTCTAAAGATCTAATTTATGATGTTCCTGGTGAAATATTAAAGATATCTAGTTAAATGACTATTATCCTGTTAACTATAATCTGTAGATTCAGGCCAGTCTAAAAGCGTAGTTCTTGGGCCGGGTTGGGAAAATTGAATATGCGAAAAGAGTTAATTCTTGACCAAACCAAATACAACAGAATTTCCATTCTTGTACTATAACGGCTAACATTTGAAAAAAACAACGGAAATTAAAAGCGAAGAACTCACGTTAAAATCGATCTGAAACAAGAAATCAATTTCTTCGCGCGCGTGACGAAATATTACGGCGCTGCGAAAGAAAAATAAGGGTTGTAAATCAAAAAGACTACAAAAACAAGCCAATTATGTTTGAGATCAGTCGTATTCAAGTGTGTTAAATTAGTGGCCATTCACATCTTTTCTCGGCAGTGGCTGTAGTAGCTGAATAAGACTCCTGAAAGTATTTGAACGAAGCGAATAATCTAAATAAACAAAGCGCCTGGCAAGTCGCCGTAAATTAAATATGCAGAAATCAAGCTTGCAAGTTAAGTCACCTTTAAAAACCTAAAATTCCAAAATACAGGGAAACAAATGAGAGAAATGCAAAGGAAGTTCAATAGCAGTTAAAGTTTCATTCAATCTGAGGCGAAGAAACCCAATTAAAAGCGAAAAAAATGTTTGAAAATTTCGCGGACGTGCCGCGCTGCACGACCACTGCACGACCACATTAATTCTTCAAAGCCAAAGCGAAAGCTTTAGTTTTGCAGATCGCTTTTGGAGTCAGTATACGCCCGTGGCTTTACAATCATTCCAAAGGTTTAAATCAACTCGTAGTAATAATTTACATACACTGTTGTTTCTAAAGTCCAAAAAGCTGCTTTAAATCTCGATTTGTCGTCAAAAACTTACTTGTAAAGCGCTCCGATCTTCATGTTTACGCGATGGTTGTAGGAAGAAACCGTTTAGGGTCCCCTAGGCGCTAACATTCGGCTTCTCAACAATATGGCGATTTTCAGAGGTTGCGTCATTCTGACTTGATGTTAAAATTTATTTTTTACAGAATACACACGTTAATTGCAGAGACATCGGAAGTTTATTTGGACTTTTGTTTAAGCCGA
>JAHPZR010000740.1:65000-70444 GCA_019787425.1 Platygyra sinensis | reverse complement strand
TTCCGCTTCGCATACCTCTGTCACGCATTCCCTGTAAATAAATATCCGCGGAATTCGCCAGCACCGACATAAAACTTTGGCGTGTTGGATAATAAATCTCCTATTAGACGTTTTGTTGTGTAGTATCGCTGAGAATTTTTCCCGTTGCTTGTATTTTGACTCGCCCTACGGGCTCGCCAAAATACGGCACAACTCGTAAAAATACTCAGCGATACTACACAACAAGACGTCTAATAAGATATATGTATTACTGTGACATCTGCACCTGTGTCCACTTTAAATTTTACTGCATGCTCATTTAACTTAACCTCGGCCTTCCATGACTCCTTTGAGTTTCCTTCAATTATGTCTAGTGAGTTGACCGAGAAAGAATTCTCTTTCTAGCTCGACCCTGGACAGCTACAAGCTATTCCAACTTTCTTTTTCAACTAGGATTTGCATGCTTTTGCCCAGTGTGCCTTTTTGAAACACTTGTCACAGTTAGAGTCCTCGGCGGGACATTCCTGTTTAGATTGGGATGTGCCCAGACATCTAGGACATTTTGTTTCAGGTACCTTGGGTGGTTTATCCTTCTGATCCTTCCCTTTAACTCCTTTATCCCTTTTCTTCGAAGTCTGACCCACATTAGCTGAGGTAGCGTCTGGTTGGGTTCCCTGCAGAATGCCTTGCAGTTTCTTAACTGCCTCTGATTACCTGGCTTGGGTTACTGCCTTCTCCAGAGTCAATTTAGAATCTAACTGCAGTTTTTCAGACAGTTTCTTGTCTTTTAACCCCACAACTATCCTATCTCGGATAACTTCGTCCTTTAGAACGCCCAATCTACAGTGTTCCGCGAGACAATGTAAATCAGTAATGAAGGTTTCCACTGAATCACCTTCTTTTTTACTTCTGAGCTTAAACTTAGCTCTCTCGAATATAATGATCCTCTTGACAATGAAATGACTCTCAAACCTGTTCTTGACTAACTCGCACTGTTTCGCATCGTCCGCAGTGAGTGCAAACGAGACCATTATGTCATTTGTTTCTTCGCCCATCGAGTAAACTTAAGTGTTCACTTGGTTCTCGCCGCTTTTTTGATCCAGACCAGTCGCTTTTCGAAATTTTTCGAAGCGCCGAATCCAACGTGTCCAATCTTCTGGTTTGAAGTTAAATTTCTCTGTCGGTGGAACTTGGTAGTTCGCAACTGAAACCGCTTGAACTACCATCGCTGGTTGGGCAACGATTAGTGGTACGTGATTTTCCGCGTCGGCTCTAGGTAATTGAGCTGCCTAAACCGGGGGAATTTCGCCGTCGTTCGGTGCTGGGTCTCCCCAATTGCCGTTTTTTTGTCTGATTTCCTTTTCAGTTTAAACACCTTACTGTACAATTAGGAACTCCCGACTGCCACCATGTTGAGTTATTCGTGAGTCAAGGCGTACACGTGTTTGCTCTCCCACTTCCCCATATATTTTCAGCCACACCAAGTTGTTGTTATTGTTCCTATTCAGAATAATATTTTTGGGTCTGAGTAATAATCCAGTAATAATCCAATAATAATCCACGGACGTTAACTGTTTCGAGAAACGAACAGTTTTTCTTTCGAGGAAAACTGTGAGCTCCGAGCAACAGATATGATCCAAGGACAAATATCGAGTGTCGAATGAAGGTTATTTTGTTCATTATGCTTGCAATCCTTTCCAATTTTTTTTCTTTTTCTCGACATGCACGATGTAGAAATTGGATAACATCACTCGGTTATTCCTCAGGTTTAGCTGGACATATTCAGTTATGTGACGCGTTTACATTAGTCTCGTGTGAGTAAAAATATTTGCATTGATGGATTATAAATCTGGGTGATATGTGTGACTGGCTCTTAGTTTCGCGTGCTGAGCTCAGTAAATGCTCCCAGTATCGTTATTCGTAATGAGTAACTGTTTACCAAAATTCGTCTGCAATTTTATTAAAATAAAAAAAAAATTTGAACGTCAAAACGTTTGTAAAAATTGATTTGAAAAAATATGATACTGATTAAAATAAAGACACCTTTTAATTTTAATGCTCTTTTTTTATGATAACTATTCAAATAAGGCCCTGATTCACACTTCTTCGGAGAAATTTGAGGAAACGGAGGTTTTACCCAGAAAACGCTTCAAATGTTTTCCGCTCACAGTGCGTCAGAAAAATTGGAAAACGCAAAAATCATCGGTCATTTTGGATTTGTGTTTGAAGGAAAACTCTGGCAGGGAAATCACGTAGTTGTTGTGACATTATCGTTTCTGAAAAGTTTAAAATACTTTCCGTCCAACCTAAGGCGCAAGGAAGGCTTTTTCAAACTCATCCGGCTTCAAGAGCGTTTTGGAAAAGCTCCGTATTCGTGACGGATTAGTGTGGACGGTGGGCGTAACCGTAGAAATTAAGCTGCGTTTTCAATTTTCTCCAGCGTATTGTGGGCCGGGTTTAATATAACGAGCACCGGGTGGTAAGTATATGCTCCGAGTTGTTGGAAACTTTTTACAATGATTAGTGAACTACTGTCTTTCATAATCCTCTTCTTGCGATTTCATCCGCGCCAGTGATATTAGTATCAGGACAACTCGGATTGATATGAAGAGAGCATGCGTAGCGTAGCGTGATGCACGCGTTTTAATACAGCAGTGTAAGTTCCAAATTTCTCCCTCCGATGTAAAAGTGAACGACTGTTTATTAGTATTAACGAGCAGGGAACGTATCTTTTTACAACCATATGACTGGAACAGGGCGTAAACACAAACGTGGTGAACGAGGCTCAGTAGAAGAAGGGCAATCAGATCCTAAGAGAACAAACATGGCGGCCGTCGAAGGTGTAACCTTCGTAACAGAACCTCCAACCACCGAAGATCATCACAAAGAACCCAGTCTAACGGACTTACGAGAAATGTTGGTGGATATACAAATCACGGTAAAGAATATTCTACTGGAAAATAAGAAAATCAGCGAAGACGTAAGAGAATTAAAATCCACTGTAAAAAAACAGCAAATTGAGATTATGGACCTCAAGAAACAACTTACCAAATCCGCGACACAGCTTGCTGCTGCGGAGAAGGAGCTCGACAAGGCGAAGAAACGAATAAACGATCAACAAGAAGAAATAGGGGAGCTTTACGACCTTCAAGACCGTCTAGAACAATATACCAGGAAAAACTCTCTGGAATTCCATAGAATTCCAGAAAGCACATACAACTCTACAGAAGAGGCCATCCTAAAAATAGCGGTGGCGCTAGAGGTTCCTGTCAGTTCCGATGACATTGAAATTTCCTATAAATTAAATACTCAGGGCAACAAAGCAATAATTGCAAAATTTATTAGTCACAAGGTCAAGAAGAATCTCTATAGAGCAAGAACAAAACTTAAACAAGTTAAAGTGGCCGACGTCTTCCCCGACTCCTCCTACGCAACGAGGGTACAATCGACACGGATCTTCATCAACGAAAATTTAACTTTCTACCGTTGCCGCATCATGTCTAAAGCTAACGAAAAACGTAGAGATGGCGAACTATTAAGTGCATGGTCGATGGACGGAACAATTTACGTGAAGACTTCGCCGGATGGGAGACCCATTAAAATCATGGAATTAGAGGACCTCGGGAATCTGTAGCCTGCTAAGAAGTATTTTGGGAGAGGGGACGGGCTCTGTCTGTTTGGAACTTGCAACTTATCTCTTTTCCCTACCTGCCAAAAGGTTTAGTTGTCCTCTCTTGTGTTATTGTGTAAAAGGTTTAGTTGTTCTCTCTTGTGTTGTTGTGTGTCTGTTTATACTTAAGTGAGTTTATGTGTCTTTTCGTTCGTAATTTAATTCGTTAATTCTTCTCTTTCCTATTTAGTAATATGAGTACGAGTTGTCTGTCCAAATTTGACGTCTTATCATTGAATGTTCGTGGAATCAGAGATCAAATCAAAAGGAGGAGTATATTCTCATACCTAAAATATCAGAAAGCAAACATTTATTTTTTACAAGAAACATATTCAGAACGAGCCGATGAAAAAATTTGGACAAATGAATGGGGTGGCGAGCTATTTTTCTCACATGGCACCACGCATAGTAAAGGTGTGTGTATTTTAATTAATCCCTTCGCACAACCAAAAATTGATTATTATTATGCCAATGACCCAGGTTGAATAGTGCATATTACAATCACTCTTAATGGACAAAAAATATCACTGTGCAATATTTATGCACCCAATGATCAGGTTAATCAACTTCAATTTATGCAAGAGCTTAACAATTGCATAATCGATAAATCAGAGCTCGCCTCGCTAATTGTCGGGGGAGACTGGAATTGTACTTTATCAAAAAAAGATAAGATCGGAGGTGCATCGTGGAAACCGTCTAGTTACCGTAATCTAATTGTGACTACGATGGAAATGTTTGACTTAGTGGATATTCAAAGAATGCGCAATCCAAAGTTACGTAAATTCACATACGAATCAAAATCTCTCAAACTAAAATCTAGAAATGACTTTTTCTTAATTGCAAAAAATCTCTCTGGGGATGTAAAGAATTCGGAAATTTACCATGCAATCGCACCTGACCATAATGCCATTTACATTTCGATATCTTGGCCAACAAACCTCCTCGGGGACCAGGACTCTGGAAATTTAACAACACTCTACTGAAGGATATGCAATATGTGAGTACAGTTCAGGATACATACGCTCATGTGTGCAGTTATTATAGCAATGTGACAGATAAGAGGCTCTTTTGGGAGTTAATGAAAATGGAAATCAGAGCAGCGACTATTGCCTTTTCGAAAAGTAAAGCAAAATGTATCAGCAATCGAGAACAGGAATTAACACGCAGGATAGACCAACTTGATGCTATTATCTGCGACAATTTTTCTTCCCCTTACATCGATGGAGTACTACGGGAGTATGACGAACTGAAAACGGAACTTAAATCAATTTACGAAGAAAAAGGAAAACAAGCAATGTTTAGAGCAAAATGCCGCTGGATAGAAAATGGTGAACGCCCAACAAAGTATTTTTTTAATCTTGAAAAAAGTAATTTCAACAAAAAAAACTATCAGTGAGCTTCGTTTACAAGACGATTCTATTACGCGCAATGACACGGTTATTCTAGAGCAAATTGAAAATTATTATAGTAGCTTATACACCTCGAACTTAACCTTCTCTGAAACTGCGTATCGACGCATTCACTGACAATGTTGAATCCCCTAAACTTTCAGAGGACGTGAAGGAAACCTTGGAGGGTCCACTTACGTACAATGAATGCAAAAAGATACTAGAAACCTTTCAGAATGATAAAGCACCGGGGGAAGACGGATTTACCGTCGAATTTTATACCTACTTTTTTGAACTTTTAGGAAACGATTTAATAGCAAGTTTTAATGAAGCGCACGAGAAAGGTGAACTCTCCATTTCACAACGAAGGGGAATGACTACCTTAATACCGAAAGAAGATGGGTCAC
>JAHPZR010000740.1:52500-57500 GCA_019787425.1 Platygyra sinensis | reverse complement strand
AGGGAAATTTCTTTCGTTGTGTACGTGCACGCGCTCATTTGTGCGCGCTGATGACGCGAAAATCGTGCGCAGTAGGAATGCGCAATGCATACTTAGGAATCACCTTGAGACCAACTCACTATATTTCCATTCCATTTGTTATGAATAAACTCAATTAAGCATGAAAACTAAACAATTTCATTCGTAGCTAAAACGCTTATCTTTAATTTCCAACACTTTCTTCAATATTTTAGTCCTGTTTAATATAGAGACTTTCTTGCATTTTCCTCCCAACATTCTGTAATCTTTTTTGGTATTTTGTAGTCAGTGATAATTGTGATCTGTGAGGGGATGAGGGGAATACCTTTGAAGGTTTGAGACCACACTCATTGCAATCAATATGAGCATATATTTAATTGATAATTTGAAAGAACTGGCTACGACAGAAGAAGTTTGCCAATATTTGAAGTGAACCGTGTCTAGGTAGCCTGATACCGGGGTTTAGTTTCGTCTGCAACGCAGGCTATGTCTACTTGATTAACTTGAAGTTGATGTGGGTGAATTATCGTCAGAGCAAACTTATATAATTCTTCGACACCTTTTAGTCCGGGTGATTTTACTGCTGTGGAGTGTAGCACAAGCATTGAATCCTCACAATTTAAAATTCGTTCGTGAAGGAAAATCATGTAAAAGATTTATATCGTAAACACGAATGGGAAACAAAAGAAACATATTCCATTCTGTTCCTATCCGTTCTCCTAATTCGCCCATGATTTTAAATAAGAATGGCATAGAATGCTGGACGACCAACTAAACCATAGTTTTAAAGAAAAACAGTTAATTTTCTACGAGAAATTTAGATCAGTTGTTAATCGACTCTGCGAGCAGTTGGTGTTTGGAATAACAGTCCATGTCTTCGATGAAAATTGGCAAACTGTCTGCAACATATGGTCTTCTATTGTTTTAAAACAGCGTTATTTGTCGTTAACATCATCATATTATAGAACAGCTCTGAATAAAGATAAACTTCTAACAATTATTTAAAATGTTCATTATTATGTATGACCTAACCAAGGGACACAAAAATTTCCAAATAAAATGACCCAGCATTTTTTTTTCTTTTTTTTTATGAGTGCTCGTTGATTTTGTTTGGTTGTTTGATTTTTTTCCTTTGTTTTTTTTTTTTTTTCATTATTTTTAATTTTTTTGTGTATGTGTATTTCTGTATTTCTGTTTTTTGGGGACAGTTTCCTTTTGTTTCAAATGGTAAGACTGAAGTTTTAGAAACCCACAAGGTAGGATTTCAGTCGAATTGTCAAGAAAGCTTCGCTTTATCATTATGTCGTGGACTTTTAATACCTACTCAGTGCAAGAACAGTCGTTAAAAACTTTATTGCATCAATGGTGGTTATTGCATGAGTGGTTGATTTTTATTTCATGCTAGTCGCCTTTTCGACGGGTTCTGACTTAAGGGAGCTCATTTTGATCAGGCGAGCACCATCTTGTTTTGGGCTTGAGAAGAAAACAGCGTCATAGGGATTGAGAGTGATATAATGGCACATGGCAGCAAATCATCTCAATCGCTAGTTGAGATGATATCGATGATTCGCGCTCCCTCAGAAAACGCCTGCATGCATTTTAAAACACGTGTACTTCGTAAGACTGATGTGCCTCTTACTAAGTTACGCGGTAAGAATATTATCAAACCAAAAAAATATATAATTTGAAGATACCATGTTCTCGCTCCTTTAATATGTACGTATATAGGAAACATGAAATGACGAAATATTTATTACACATCGAATATCTCTCACATTTAGTGATTGCCACTTTTGTTTTCTCTTACCGTTTACACCGATGATCAGCTTAGTTGCCAGGAATTCATTCTTCTTTATCTTTTCATTAAACCTAGAAGGCCTCGTGACTGTGTAACATCGACAACATTCAGTCATGCTTCAATCATCTGGCATTGCCATAGCAACGATACACTCCATACTTGTCATCGCAGACATCGTTGGAAATTGCCTCGTTTGTGCGATTATAAAAAAGCATCGAGACATGAGCTATGTTGAAACAATAAGAACTAAAATATCACAGCCTTTTTGAAACAATATTGAAGGCTTACACAACAGCTTTACATAGCCTGATGTGAATATGGGAGAACTGTAAAGAGATTAATATTTTGAAAGTTTTTTTTTCAATTATAAGTTCACGCATTCCAATTTACATCGGAGTGTAAGAATTACAAATCAGGCAATTCAACTGTTTTAAATTATAAAGTTTTTTACTTAACAACGTAACAACGTATTCTGGAATGTTAGAATCAGTATTCCTAAAAACGAAAGTCCACTGGAGCGTTTACATTCAAAGGAATCAAAGCAAGTTTTCGTGGAGGATGAAAACTAATGTAAAGCCGCTTGTGCCGTCCAGGTAAGGGGAGTGTCTAATTTCTCTAGATCCTCCTGAGGTTTCCGAAGCCTGAAATGGTCTAGAAACAATTTAAGAGGGATTACCTTTGCAATAAGGTCTATTTGAAGAATTAATTCTCTTATTTCGAATTCTCTCTTGATTTATGATATTCCACAGGACTCCCATCAACTATTTACTTGTGAACCTGGCTATAGCGGATGTCTTGTATGCGACCTTTGTTACACCACAGACTTTTCTCGGGATCGCTCTCACCCACCCAGGGGGAACAATTGGTACATTTTTGTGCAAATTTGTAGCAAGTGGAAACCTCGCATGGATTGCTGCAGACTCCTCGGTGATCACTTTGGTTGCAATTGCTGCTGAACGATATTATGCGGTAATCTATCCTAACGTGGGTAAATTTACCAAGGGTAAACTGAAGGTGAGTCTCTTACAAAAATTAATTAACACTAGCAGTAAATACCAAGCCTGTGGACAGTTTTTTTTTTAAGCATTCTCATTGGCTACTTAAACACAGGCATTTATGAAAACGGTCCACAGGCGAAATGCATTCTTTGTTTGGTTTTTTTTTTCGTAAAGCCCCGGCCAAACGATAGCAACATCTCAAAGCGATATATTGCAACATTTTTGGTCGCAGCGCATGTAGCGCGCGTTTGGCCACCCTGTTGCGACGTGTTGCGATATGTTGCAACATGTTGGGTGTTGTCGGCCCTAATTCGAAAATGGTCAAATGTTTTATGCAACAATTGTAGATGCTGCATGATGTTGTACTCGTTTGGCCAGGTTTGTGCAACGATGTTGCGCCCGGACATGCGCACTAATTAAATTTTCAACACCCAACATGTCGCAACACGTCGCAACTGGGTGTCCAAACACGTGAAACATGTTGCACCCAACAATGTTGCGATATGTTGTGTTCAAATGTTGCGATTGTGTGGCCGGAGCTTGCAAAGCTGGGCCAACAATGATGGGACGTGTTGAGCTGAAATATTGCGATCGTTTTACCCGGGCTTAGCATAAGAAGACATTTTCGCAGTCTATGAAGCATCTGGAGCACTGATTTCTTTTGATCAAAATTATTCATTCATTGCTATTAGTATACACCAAACTAGTGGACAGTATTTTATACTCATTCTGATTGGCTACAAAACTCTGAATGGGTCGCCTGGTTTGTGCTTTACTATTACAGGTGATCATTCCTAGTTCTTGGATCTTCTCATTGATACACCAGATACCATTCTTCCTGGCCTTAAACGTAAAGGAGAATGCCTGTGTGCCGATGAATGAAGGATGGCTGCTAAAAACAAGTTTTTTGCTCGGGTCAGCCATTATAGTTGGGGCCATGGTACTGATGGCTGGGTTGTATTGCAGAATCATCTACATCTTGTGGTTCAAACGTGATAATGAGAATCAACTCACCTTCCAACAGAGGGTAAGTATTAACAAACAAATTTAACACGGGAACATTTTTCTCTCGTTTCATTGAGAATAAAAACTGAAGCATTCAAGTGAATGTTCATGATTGAAACTTCTATTCTTGGTTTTCACGTGACGTCAGAAAAAACTAAAATTAAAAAAAGAAAATTGTTTTGGAAATAAAACACTGAGCTTTTTCACAATGCGTGACATCGGCATTGTTTCTGGGTAACTGTTACGTGCACGAAAATATCGATTCGCCTTAATGTTTTCGAGTTCTGAGTAACCAATATGTTGAGAGAAGTGCCTGGGCGAGTCTTTTTAAGTTTGACAGAGAGAAGAAACGTTTTGAGCGAGCCAAAGTAAACTCCAGATGTTTCCACTGGTTTCCAGCCACCATGTTGGAGTCCCTCAGACGGGCTCCAACATGGCGTCTCCATACTAAACACTATAATTTTCAGTGATACCTTTCGCCGAATAATTTGAGTTCGGAATATCGCACATCCCCGAAACTTTGGCACGTTGTTTATTTATTACTCTTCTACGATCTGTCAATTTCTTGACTCAATTTATTGAATGGTAAGCGATGTTATTTTTTCACTTGTGTGATAATCAAGCTTACTTGCGTGACGTGAAAACCACGAATACGTTTTGTTAAAACACGGCATTATCTACAACTTGTAGTATGCGTTTGAGGAAATGTAAAATATTTCGAAAATTATAGATCTTTATAAGTGTTTTATAGCCTCTTAAAGATCTATAATTTTCGAAACATCTCTTTTCGAAGTATTGTTTGGTTAAAATACCTCGTATTTCACTGCACTGGGCTATTTGACATTTTCTGCATAACCAGAAATACAGTAAATCGTTTGAGCCCGGGCGTATCAATAGTTCGTAATGTGTGATCGTCCGGTGACTGACGTTTCCACAACCTGATCGGAAGTCATCTTCAGAGTCAAGTAAATGGTGTTTGTCTGTCAATAATGTTATAAGTCTGGTCCATTGAAAGTGATTGGTCAGCCAGTAGCCATGATGGGGTTGGCTGAAGGACTCGAGTAAAGTTTGTCATCAGTCATTGGTCGGTTTCGATTCGTCTATTATTTGTCAAATTGGTCGATTTTAGGTCCGTCTATTGTTAGGCAAATTTAGTCAGTCTGTTAGAAGTCCTTTTGTCG
>JAHPZR010000740.1:30000-47500 GCA_019787425.1 Platygyra sinensis | reverse complement strand
AAAAAGGATATACAAGGGTTTCCAGGGGATTACAAGGGTTTACTGGGGATCACATAGGTATACAAGGCTTCACAAACGATTGCAAGAGTACAGGAGAATATAAGAGAATACAACAAGGGAATACAAGAATATGCAGGAGAATACATTAGCGAATACAAGATAATACAAGGGAATGCATTAGGAATACAAGTAATACAGAGAAATAGAAACTTCCTGTTATGATACACATTAATAATCTTACTTAAGGTACCTACCAGTAGAGGAGACCGCTGATTGTACCGTACTCATCTGATCTCCAGCGATCTAAACGGGTTTCCTCTAAATTTAAGCCGTCAGAGCTTGATTTTCTCCTTGATACCAGACTTGATTAGTTTGTTATCTGATTCTTGAAGAAATCCAGCTCTGAAAAGATGTTTCGATAGGGTATTTTAGCCCAAAATGTGACCATGGAGTCGAGCTTTGTTCGTTTCCAAGAAACTCGATGTAGCTGTGCTCAAGTCTCGAAGGCAAAACCTACCAATTTACTGGAACTGCTAGTGACTGATTCAGCAACGTGAAGGCTTGGAAAGTGACTGAAGTTGGAAATAAAACCAAGTTTCGAAGTAGGTAAGCTGTAGTTATAATAAAATCTGCTCGGATAGGTCGATTTTGATATAGGCTTGAATGTCGGAAATGCTCGTACATGTGCTGATACAAACGGCCATAACTTTTGAAATACTGAAATCGTACAGGGGTTTTTGCATATTTTTGCCGATAAAGGACTACACTTTGCAGCTGTGTAGACTAGAGGTTTCAGCTAGGTCCCAAATTTTAAAAATTAGCTTCTAAATGAAGGCCATTTCCAGCCATCGTTCGATGGCGAATGAAAGTGTTCAGTAATATGCTTGATTTCGTCTTGCCACTTAAATTGAGACAAAATTGGTTAGTATCCCGGAAAACTAGAAAGGTTTATGAGCAAAATGATATAAGACTCAATACTAGATGTTGCGAATGAAATATTTTACGGCGTCACGAAAAATGCCAATTTTATGCTTTTGGAGACGGCGCGACGGGCCCTGACGAGGCGAAATATTAAATGGCTCCTGACGCGACTAGAAAATCATTTCGAATCAAAAGAAATCTTGTTTTATTCTTACCTTGGTAAAGTCTTTCAGTTGCCAAGTTTCAGGCAAAATTATTTTTCAAGCGAAATTGAGTGGGTGGTTCTTAGAGAGACAGCCTCTTATTGCGTGACGAAAAAAACCACCAATACAGCTAAGTTTATTCAATCATATTCTCGTGCCCCGAACATTCTAGAAAAATTTTGTTTTAGCGATGTTCGGTTAAGTCAATGTTCTCCATTATCATGCGGTTACCTTGCAAACAGATTTCGTTCTTTCTGTTTTATTAAAATTTCTTTGCGTTAATAAATACTGTTAATTCTTAAAAGGCTTGTTTAACCTGTGATCTAGTCCAGTCCCTGAATTCTCCTTTCTTCCCGCCCCATATAAGGGCTGAACCCGGGCGGGCGAAAGAAGAGTCCACGATAACTTGCATGCGCATGCTCAGGACGCCGCCATTTTTTCCTCCCAAATCGGAGGAAAAACCATATTTGGAAGTATTTTCCAGATTTGGCTTGTGGCGCGATTTTCTGAATGATAATATACAAGCAACAATTTCTGCATTCAGATTGATTAAAAACATGTCAATTAATTCCAAATCAGTGGAATTTCATGCACCAGTTCCACGCTAAACCACATTCGATTTGTTTTTTTTATCACAATATCAAAGATAACGAAAGAAATCTTTGCCAAGATTTGTTGTCAATTGAAAACACCGACTCGGACTTGAAGGTGCACGCGCTGCATTATGCAAATTAACTACTTGTACGCGTCATACTTTCTTTTCAAAACCTTTTGCAAAATCGCTCAACATACAGAAGCAATACGAAAAAAATGTTTGGGAAAGGGGTAATGATGCGTACTCGTTGTCGATAAGAGTACAGACAACATAAACCATATTTCGATTTTTACGTTTTTATGTTTTTTTTTACGACAATATCAACGTCAAAGAAAATGTTTTCTTTCAGACCGCGAGCTGAAAAAGGCATTGCGCGACACATTGACGCGAGCGGCGTGGTTGGGACCTAGTAATTTTTGATTGGTTCGTTGTGAGCATGCGCATGCAAGTTATCCTGGACTCTTCTTTCGCCCGCCCGGGTTCAGCCCCTATATGGCGGGTTCAGGGACTGGACTACCTATGATCCAGCAAATATTTTCACCCTGCCAAAAATATCAGCTACTGAAGACTACTTCAGTTACCAGGCTCCTAGTCCAGTACCGCACGTCCAAATCAATATCGTGCTGTTACAGATTTCAACACCGTTCTCAAATTATTTGAAACAAAAATTGTCGGCTTTGTTCTAATTGTTCTTTTATTATTTGAATTAGTAACATTAGGTAGCAGAAATGCTTGTCTGTCTGTCTGTCTCACTGCCTGTTCGTATCTTTGTATGCACATAGCATTGCCCTTGTGCCACTGTTAGGGATTTATACCCTGTTTGCAGGACTTCAGATTTCAACACCATTCTCAAATTAATTTAAATCAATTTGTCGGCTCTGTTCTAATTATTCCTTTGTTATTTGAATTACTAAAACATTAGGAAGAAGAAATGCTACTCAGTAAACTAGAAAGTAAAGTAAATTTCCATGCGTATCTGTCAGTCTGTTTCACTGCCTGTTCGTATCTTTGTATGCACATTGTAACACTGTTAAGGATATATGTCCTGTTTGCAGGACTTTCTTTTGCAACTCATTGTTATTATCTAAATCGGATCTATGTCTCTATCTAAACACATGGCGTCTTGAGAGTGCGAAAGCGAGTCACATTGATGGGGGTAACTGTCACTGCCATATTTGGAATCTCTTGGACGCCTGACGTAATTGCGCACAACTTAGACTTCTTTACATCTGTCAGCATCAGTGAACTGGCTTACGCTGTTTTTCATATGCTGATATTGTTCAATTCCGCTGTCAACCCATTTTTGTACGCTCTGGTTAACAAAAACTTCCGAGAAAAGCTAAAGGGAATGATATTCTGCAGCTGCACGGGATCCTCACGAAATCGAGTCCGCCAACTATCTCTAACCCCTAAGACAGTGACATCATCTTTGGAGTGATCAAAAAATCTAAACACTTCCTCTCTCATCAATTAATGTTGCGTTCTTTTTATAATTAAGGTAAGATGTGTCGGCATCGTACAGATTGAAGAGATAACGTTACGATAAATGTTAGCATGCTAAACTGCCCTGAGAGACAAGGTTCTCTTCTTTTTTTCTGAGCAGTATCAGAAGGGAAGTTCTCACAGGGTGTGCAACTTTACCAGAGTATTGCCTTTCATAGAGACGGAAGAAAGGTTGTCGTTATGCTACTATTTAGCGTTATGGGCATTATGCATATTTGGTAGTTTAATTAAGAGTACAGTCCTCGTTTATAAAGAGGCGCGTTTACAACGGATAGGTGCTTGTTTCTTTTTGACTCTAGGTATCTCAATATGGTACAGTAGTTTTATGAAAAAAAAAAGGTACTTTAACTCAAGAACTTTGATAATGTTTAATTTTACGTTCAGAGGTCATTCTTCTAATCTGTCTATTCAATGTCAATATCATGCTTGAAAGTCATTTTTGCTATGGTGCTCTTCAAGAAAGAGGACGCTTATTGAATTTGTAGTAAGGGGTGCTCTTATGAGATAGGTGATTCTTAAAGCATATACCATCTGTAAGTGTATTACAAAATCAAAACGTGACCAGCTCCCAGTTGGCTTGCACCGGTTGTCCAGAGGTCATAGGTCCAAACACAGTTTAATCCTGAAGTTGTTCAGGCGTTAATATCATTACAGCTACTTAAGTTGTGTATGTAACAGCGGCGTGATCAGACACGTCTTTGTATTAATAGGCCCTTTGCACGATCCATTCACATGGTACAGAATAAATTATGCCGGGACCCAAATAACACAGTGGGACTTTCAAAACAAAGGAAAGTCGGGCTGGACTGGCACGAATTACTTTGTTTTGGAAGTCTCACCGTGCATGTAACTTTCGTCCTAGCATAATTTATTCCGCATCATGTGACCGAATTGTGCAAAGGGCCTGTTAGCTTTTGTTATGTGTTCACGAACACGTAGCAAGCACCCCTTATCAGTTTTGCCTTTAATTTGTAATATTGTAGTAAATTATTTGTTGATCTGGAGTGAAATAAAAGTTTTTGTTGTTTTCCTTGTTGTTGTTTTTACATTTGCTTACTGCTTCTGTATATATAAGCAGTAGCATCCATTTGGCGCGAAAAAATAATCGGAACGATTTTTTCCGCTGACATTAACTGTTTTGAGAAACGAACAGTTCTTCTTCGAGGAAAACTGTGACCTCCGAGGAATAGATTGTGTCCAAGCAAGAGAAAATGATGGGACAGAGAGGGAGACTCCTAATCCTGGCCTTGGGATATGTCAAATCCACTAAAGTTATTTTAGGATTGCCGGAAATAGCGGGAGTGCACTTCCTTTTACGTCCGCATGATACCATTCTTTTGGTGATCGTGGAACGGCGGTCCTCAGGGAAATACGTCGATAAAAGTGCCTTTTACGGGTATATTTGAGAGAGACGGTATTTCTGGATAGATAAATCAAAGTCACAACTTGTTGGGAATAAAATGGCTTATGCAGACGGGCGGAAATGCAGTTCTGAGTGGTGAACAAAAACAACAAAACGTTCCGGCTGGACATGTTATAAAGGTCGTCAGTGGCGGCTGTGATGCACTGTGACTTCTGCAAATGCAGTTTACTCGATCCCATGGACTTGGACATTGATATTGGCAACGACAATGAGATTTTCTCCTCACATTGAAGATTGAAAGCTTGCAGTAGTGAAAATTAACGAAAGGTGAAAGCATGAACATGATCAATGGAAGATGACACCTCCGCCGGTCTTTGCCGGTTTCCTTTGTTAGAAAAGCAATCAGAAGAACTGAGTTATCCCTTTCGCTCAGTTCATTATACTTTGGTTCCTGCGGTTTAAAATCATTTTTTGCCGCTTACATGGGGGTAATCTTGTTCTGTTTCTCTGTGAATTCAAAATTATTTCTGCACGGGTTTCTGTCGCTGATCGCTTCGCTCCAAGCTACAGGAGTTTTTTTGTCGCCGTAACAGTATTCATAACTGGGTCAGTTCTTACATCCCCATGATCGCCATGCTTTTAGTTGTTTAGTCCCTGTGCCGGCATTCAAAATTATAACATCATTTCTCTCGCTGAACGCTACTCTGCAAGCGTGACTCTCCGTCCAAGGTGTTTGTTATTGTATTCCTGATCAAAATTCTTTCTGTCACTGGTCGTCCCACTTCGAGCTGTTTCCAAGTTATTTCTCTCACTGGTCGCTTCGCATCGAGCTGTTTCATCACTGTACTGTTATTCAACATTATTTAGAATATCACAAATTTAGCAAACGTTTCTCGGTATTTTCTGCATATTGTATTTTAAAAAAATAGGTTTTAGTTTCCTATTAAAATTGGTTTTGTTTTTGGTGCGAAAACATTGAACTAAAAGAATTGCTACCTACTAATTAATTTCCGAACAAATGAAAACTGAACAATGAGAAAACACCCTGCTGTACTTCCAGAGCTCAACAGAAACACATAACTAACCAATTTAAGCTGTTGGCATTATGGTGAAGCGGCCAAAGAGAGCTTGAACTTTGATCATCCAAATTAACGAGGGAATTGAAGTTCTTTTCTTTTTGCCCCAGTGTTTTCTAAAAGAAAAAGAAAACATTTTTTCCGCTTTTCTGTAAGGTCGCAGATTTTTCTGTAGCCTGAAGTGGAAGTTCGCGAAGACTAGAAAACCTGCGTTAACACCAGTCGCAGTCAACGTAAAGCGCTGTAGAGCTCGATATCTTTGTGATCTTCGAGACTGGGAATACCCTTGTAGCTATGAGACCACCCTCATTTTTATTGATATGAGCATATATTTAATTGATAACCTGAAAGAATTGAATACGACAAAAGAAGTTTGCCAATATTTGAAGTGACCCGTGTCTAGGCTAAGGTTTGGAAAATACTTAGTTTATTAACTTGAAGTTGATATAGGTAAATTATCGCCAGAGCCAACTGATATAATTCCTTGACGCCTTTTAGTCCAGGATGATTTTACTGCTGTGGAGTGTAGCACAAGCATTTAATCTGCACAATTTAAGAGCTTCGATAGAGTAATTTGGATCGGCCGTAAATATTAAAAACAAAGGAGCTTTTCCAAATCAATTTAATGCTTTGGAAACACCACGACATGCATTATCATATATCCAATTAAAGTACGTTGATAGATATTATCGCGTTGATCTTTACGAGCAAAAAGAAAATGTACAATTTTTCGCCAGTTTCGGTAGTGGCTGGAGGCTAAAATGGCGACTTTCGAACTTTTCTCGATTTCGGAAAAACTAAAGTGCTACAGAAGCTTTAAATGATATTTTCGAAAACAACTCACTATAGACCCGGGCTATACAGGTTAACTGAGCAAAATATGAAAAAATCCGAAACTTCACGACTGTCCACTCTTTCTCGCTTCCTAGAGAAGTTGGCTCTTAATATGATTGTATGATTTACAGTATTAAATGCTTTTTTCAAGTCTATATATATACCACAACCAAATTCATTATTATCATTGGACTGACGAATAGACAGTCGATGACTGCATGTAGCTTACTGCCCGGCGCGGCCTCAGTGCTATTACCTACAATAGCGTGTTTAACCGCGTTGAAACGACACGAGAAATTACCCACAACTTAAGATAAGTGCCACCACGCTGTGATGAACAAAACAAATATATATATTTTAGTGCAAAACTTGAGATGAACAAAACGTATTAGGAGAAAACTACAATCTTTTCAAAACTCTGACTTCGAAGCGATATATCTCTTTAGCGTTAATATCTACCACACATCATTAATAGTAAAATGTATTTCTTAACAATCCAGCTTCATCATGTTAAAATTTCAGCAAAAGCGAATGAAACCAGAATTAATTAGGATTCTATTTGTGACCTCTCTTACTTGACAAAGGAAGACGAACCAACGTTTCGGTCAAAAAAATCCATGATAGCTGAATACTGAATGGGAACATCTTTGTCATACATGTCCAATATACACAAACAGATACCAATCGTCAAGAAACCCTCACCAATGGAACCATTCGTAAAATATCTCCATTCGTTAAAAGGCCTTACGATTCGCACCATTGGAAAAGGAGGCAGCCGATGGGCGCTCCATTTGTAAACTGCATATATTAACACCTGCGGGCCGCGCGTGAACTATTTGTTGATTGGTTTCATTGGTACCAATGGTACCAATGGAACAGGAGGCAACCTATCGGTGCTCTATTTGTAAACTGCATATATTAACACCTGCGGGCCGCGCGTGAACTATTTGTCGATTGGTATCATTGGTACCAATGGTGCCAATGGAACAGGAGGCAGCCTATCGGTGCTCTATTTGTAAACTGCATATATTAACACCTGAGGGCCGCGCGTAAACTATTTTTCGATTGGTACCATTGAATCTAATGGTACCAATGGAAAAGGAGGCAGCCGATCGGTGCTTCATTTGTAAACTGCATGCAGAAAAGCAGTTAGTCGATCGGTAATGTATATTCTTCGTTCTTAAAGCGTGCGAGCCCAAACACACGCTAAATACAATGTATATGCGTGCGAGCCCAAACACACGCTAAATACAATGTAAATTGTTCGTTCTTAAAGCGTGTGAGCCCAAACACAAGCTAAATACAATGTATATTCTTCGTTTTCAAGGCGTGCGAGCCCAAACACACGCTAAATACAATGTATATTCTTCGTCCTCAAAGCGTGCAAGCCCAAACACACGCAAAATGCGATGTATATTATTCGTTTTTAAAGCGTGCGAGCCCAAACACACGCTAAATACAATGTATATGCGTGCGAGCCCAAACACACGCTAAATACAATGTAAATTGTTCGTTCTTAAAGCGTGTGAGCCCAAACACAAGCTAAATACAATGTATATTCTTCGTTTTCAAGGCGTGCGAGCCCAAACACACGCTAAATACAATGTATATTCTTCGTCCTTAAAGCGTGCAAGCCCAAACACACGCTAAATACAATGTATATTCTTCGTTGTTAAAGCGTGCGAGCCCAAACACACCCTAAATACAATGTATATTCTTCGTTCTTAAAGCGTGCAAGCCCAAACACACGCTAAATACAATGTATTTTCTTTGTTCTTAAAGCGTGCGAGCCTAAAAGCACTTAAAGATCTATAATTTTCAAAATATTGTTCATTTCCTCAAACGCATGCTACAAGTTGTAGATAATGCAGTGTTTTGGCAAAACGTATTGTTTTATTTCGAAAACGATAAACTCAGTCCGAGCAGGAGCCCATCACCGGTCCGAGTTTTTAGACGTTTTTTTTTTTTTATTGTAGTCACGTGACATACCAAATGTGGGCGTGGTTCGAAACATTTAAAGGAAACGCGAATCGAACAAACACGGTAAACTTTGATGCCCACTGGACTTCAGATGCCAAAAAAAAAGTTTTTGAGATTTCCTTAGCAACAGACTTGTAGTTAAGTTCTCCCCCCTTAACAAATTTTACTTGTGGTCAAACAGTTGCATAAATAAGTGTTACTTAGGTGGAAAATGGCTCTCCTAATCAAAAGCTGAAAGTTTGATTTCTACGGGTTGCCAAGCTTTCTATATTGTAAGCTTCTTTTGACTCAAATTCTTTATCAGTTCTTACGGAAGGTTAGAGTCATCAAATGACCATTAACCGGTTCCTTGCCGTTATCACTGAAGAAAATTGCCAAAGAATGGAAGAACACTGATATTGCCAGTGTTGTCAGCGGCGAAACGAAACTTCTCTCGGAAGATCAGTCTACTAAAACTGTCTAACAAGTGGAAGACGAATCAGTATGTTTGCATTTTATGTAAAAAGCTCCTGTCTAAAATAACGGTATATTGATAAATTTGTCTGCCAAGTTTAACAAAATAAAACATTTTTTGACGTACGTTTATTTTGCCGAAATCTAGAAATTAAGTATTGCAAAATTAAGTTGGAATAACGTAATTTATTAATTTATTTTCAATTCTAATTTCAAACTTTCTGGGTCACTGAGATGTCGGAGTTGTCATTTAAAAAAGGTGAAACGAGAATTATTAAAACATTTTCGTTCATCTCGAAACTGTTGGGCTTCGTCGTAGCATACCACAATTATTTGCAAATCTCTCTTCAGGTTTTCAAGGTAATGGCTTTATTCGTGTTCTGTGTATCAAACCCAGTCTTTTCCTGATCTAACAAGCAAAGAATCCATCTTTAGAATTAAGTTTAAAATACCACACGGTTAAGGTTAGTGAATATTGTTTTACAACTGTCTTATACTGTGCAACCCAAAAATAATGCACGTGCAAGAACTTCTTTTTGCGTCCGCAAGAAGAAGTTATGCGGCTGATTGAGGGTCGCTTGAGCTTGAGTCCTGGAAACCACAAGAACTTCTTTGAAGTTAGATGAAAAATGTACAAGTACTTCTTTGTGGTAGGACTGTGCGAACCGCAAGAACTTCTTTGCGATTCTTTGTAGTGAAACTTTGAGTGGGACGAGACAGGGTACGCGTAAGTGAAAACGCAAAGTAAAGCTGAAGTCGTGTCTCAGCTAAAAATATAATTTTCTAAAATAACTTTTTTATTGGCTCAAGATAGCCGATAGTAAGGGACTTGCCCTTACTTACCTTGTGTTACATGTATGACTTAAACGTTCAACACCGGTTTCACCTGCGAGCATTTTATACCTTAGCTTACCGAACCACGTTCGCGAAAATATCGAAATCTTTCGTGCTGTTGTGATGCCAACGGCCTTAAAATAAGTTGACGATGACCTCAATTTGAATTGATAACAGCTTTTAAAAAAGAGAAGAAATTCGAGTTTCTTTACATGAAACATTTTTGGTCAAACCAAAGGCATATTATTTTTATGGGAGTGAAAAAGGCCTTAAAGCGAAATTTGCATGTTGTTAAACCGTCATGCCGATCAACTGAAAGCTATCATATTTCGAGTTTTCCATCACTTCGCAAATTCACCGACATCGTGTAAGCACGAAAATCACTTGGTGTTTTACTTTTTCTTTTTACTTAATTTTAATAGCGTACCTTTTATACAGTATTAAAGTTAGGGGCCAGTCGCACTAGGCGACAAAAATTTTGTAAGTTCGGCCGAGTTTCAGGAAAAATTTTGGTTTAACAAATTTTTGTTCCAAATTTTTTGTTAAACGCGGTCGCACTATAGAAAGCGACAATGTTACCTTTAATGCGAAAAACGTCAATCAAATTGTTTGCCCTTTTAGCTTTCATGTTTCATACTGTTTCTTCTTCTGTGCAGCAGCTGCAGAGGCATAGTCAATAGAAGAAGTAGGTTCGGGGGAAATAGACCTTGAACTTAAATCTTCGTTTCTGATCTGGCTTGGAAAATTTTGGGAGCCGTAATAGTTAAATGAACTTCCTCTCTGTTCCTGTTCATCTGTCAGTAATGGCATGTACGGCCCAACGCCAGCCGCTCCTTGAAACTGCTGAAAATCGAAACTTTGGTACGGAAATTGTTTGTTGCTAGGTAATATGTGTGATTGGCTCTCAGTTTCGCGTGTTGAGCTCATTAAGAGCTGGTAGTATCGTTATTCGTAATGAAGGACTGTTTGCCAAGACCTGTCTTTACAATACGTGTGGAATTTAATTAAAATGAAAAAATTTGAACGTCAAAACTCTTCTATTAAATTTTAAAGAAAATTGATGCAACTCTAATATGAAAATGCAGACCGCCATCAATATTCCTATCGTTTCTTATGATAACTATTCAAATAGAGCCCCATTCACATTTCGTCGGAGATATTTGAAAACGCAAAAATCATCGGTCATTTTCGATTTGTGTTTGGAGAAAAACTCGGGCAGGGAAATCACGTGAATATCGTGACGTCATAGTTTTCAAGAAGCTCACTTTTTAAAATATTTTCTGTCCAAACTAAGGCGCAATGAAGGCGTTCTCATATTCCTTCAGTTTGAAGAGCATTTTGGATAAGTTCCATATTCGTGACGGATTAGTTGTGTACAGTTGGCCTAACCATAGAAATAAAAACACGTTTTCAATTTTCTACGACGTATTGTGGACATGGTTTAATATAACGAGCACCGGGTGGTAAGCATATGGTCCAAGTTTTTTAAAACATTCTTGCTATGATCAGTAAACTACTGTCTTTCATAATCCTATTCTTTCGATGTCATCAGTGATATCACATTTTTGGATTGGCTAAAACATTACCGTTCAACCGGCAGCGAAACGTTTCAGGTAAGGTAGTCATTTTGCGTTTTTATTTCTAAGTTTCCAGATATTTCATTGATAAGTTGTAAAATATCAAAGCCAATATTACCTCCGTATTGTATTAAATCATTGTTTTAGCGGTCTGAAAAAACATGAGAAAAAATTGTTAAAACTGCAGGACTTAAATAATAATTTTCAAGCAAATAATAATCGTATGATACGTAACAATGAAAAAACACCCTGTAAGAACCCGTTCACTGAAAGCTGTACTTCCACAAATCGATAGAAACACAGAACTGCCCAAGCTGTTGGCATTATGATGAAGGGGGCAATAAAGCAGGCACAGAAAGTTTGAATTTTGATCATCCAAGTAAAGGGTGGGTTCCTTTTCTTTTTCCTTGAGTGTTTTCTAAAACTAATAGAACTGAGAATTTCCTTTGCGTTCCTATCGAGTTTTAGAGGCACAAGCGGAAGTCTGTAGCAGAAATTTCAGTAGGTTTTTCTGCAACCAGAAGTGAAGGTTTGAATGAGAATTACTGCCGCAATATGGCTATATATATTTATGACTGTTACTTGTGATAATTCGTGGCTAGTCTTACGAAGTTCGTTTCGTCCCGGCCAAGGGACACATCAGAGACCTTTCTGCTTGGCAAACTCGTTGGGCATCACGCCCAAAGTCCCGTTCGCTAACAAAATGATGACAGCAGTCTCGCCTTATATCGCATAAGGATTCCTGACAGCACAACGAAATTGTTAACTTTCACTCGTGAATGATTCACGAGTGAAAGTTAACAATAAAGTGTAAAGTTGACAGTTACTTGTGATAATTACGTGGCTAGTCTTACGAAGCTCGTTTCGTCCCGGCCAACTCGTTGAGCATCGCGACCAAAGTCCAAGTGGACTTTGAGCGTGATGCCCAACGAGTTTGCCAAGCAGAAAGGTCTCTGATGAGTCCCTTGGTCGGGACGAAACGAGCTTCGTAAGACCAGCCACGAGATTATCACAAGTAACTGTCAACTTTACACTTTATTGTTATATTTACGACTGCGGATAAAACCCGGAAGTGCTCGATAGCGCTCAGATATTCAAGAATTTTTCTGGAGGACTTAACCAGCTGACCGAAACGAGGAAGTTTTTCCCCTGCGGAAATATATTTTTTTAGTACTCCAGTTTTTTTAGCCTGCTCGTTTATATCCAACACAGAATTAGTGGTTCTTGTAGATTCAGACTTCTTAATCTACATGAGTTATACTCAGTTCTTGAAGGAATATGATTTTAAAAAAAGGCTTAATCGTAAACAGCAAAGCTACACAGCGGCTTTGCGATTCGTTTTCCATTCTGTTATATCCATCTTCCTGATTTGCACAGTATAGAATGGCGTCCAAACCAAACGATGCGTTTAAAGGTAAACAGTCTACATTAACATATCCGGCCTATAAGAGAAAATCGAAGTCAGTTCTCAATCAGGTTTTAATGACAATCCTTGTTTTCAATTCACATTATTTAACTGTCTGCACTGATAACATCATCTGTATGATGTACCGTGTTTCTATCGAGTTTTAGTATAAATTTACTAGCGTTCCATCACGAATGCTGTTCTCTGATTGGCTACGTTACTCATTATCCATTTAAACAATAAAGAGTTTCTGTCGTGGAACTATCAGCTTCCCTTTGTTATGTTTAGCTCAATGTATAATCAGCTCTGTTTTTTACTTCTTTTTTATTCTTTATTGTTGTTATATTGTAACTGAATAAGTGTAAATAAATGAACTTGAACTAGAACTTGAACTAGTTACCCCGCGGAAATTTGATGTTCTTAAAACAAAAATTTGCCCGAGAAGCGAAGCTTCGAGGGTTAACTTAAGCGAGTGATGGTAACTTACCCGGTCTCCCAGTTTTTCTCTGCAATTTTGTTTGCTGAACAAAAAAAAAATCAGGGCTTCAACGGGATTGGAACCCGTGACCTCCACGATACCGGTGCGATGCTCTACCAACTGAGCTATGAAGCCACACATTAGGAGCGAGGTTCAATTTATTGAGGTGACTTCGCTCAGTTGGTAGAGCATCGCACCGGTATCGCGGAGGTCACGGGTTCAAATCCCATTGAAGCCTTGATTTTTTTCAGGCTTCTTCTTTTCAATTGCTTAAATTGGAAAATTTACTGCGATGATCATTCTTCACTTTCGACTTTTAGAACTGATATCATAAATTTAGCAAACGTTTCTCGGTGCTGTCTGAATATTGTGTTAAAAACGGTTTTCAGTTTCATTGATGCGAAAACATTGAGCTAATTATAAAAGAATTACTTCTGAGTATTTTCCAAGCAAATCATGTATAAATCGTATAATCTGCAACGATGAGGAAACACCCTGCTGTACTTCCAGAGCTCGGTAGAAACACAGAACTAACCAATTCAAGTTGTTGCTATTATGATGAGGCGGCCAAAGAGAGCTTGAACTTTGATTACCCAAACTAACCCCCCAGTGAGGGAAGTTCTTTTCTTTTTGCCCCAGTGTTTTCCAAACTTGAGAAATAGATAACATTTTCTCCGCTTTTCTATCACGTTGTAGATTTTTCTGTAGCCACAAGTGGAGGTTTGGGAGGACCAGAAAACCTGCGTAAACCCTAGCACCAGCTACAGTCAATATAGAGCTTTGAGTTGACGCGCTCGATAGTGGGATAATGTTTACAACTGTTCTAGGTTTTGCTTTCCTGAATGACCGAAATGCATGTGGACGTTCTGCCGCTAAGGTCAATGAATATACAAATAGATATAGTTTTTGTTACTTGTCTCTTTTTATGGTGGTCTTTTAGCTAGCACAGAAATTAAAGTTACCGATGAATTTATTGTGAAACTTATCCTGAATGTTCTCTACCAAGCACTGTTTCGAAAAACACAATCAAAATTATAAGTCATCATGCTCGTTTAAGAGATGTGACGGACCAGTCTTACCCGATTTATGCCTGCATTCGTGCTAATCACGCGCGCGTTATTCATTGGTACAAGTTACATTTTGCGGTAGCTGGAAGCATAGTTTATTAAAGCAATACTTAGGAAAAAACTTGACAGGTAGATAGTGTCGAGCATATGGAACAATATCATATGAAATTCGTCGAAAAAACGACGTGGGCGTAAAGCGTTCGTATAGTCATTGTTTTCGCGGTCATAATTTGCATTCCAGAGTAACGGTCTTCAGCACGCTTTCACCTATATCTTTTTTTCTGTCCGAGAATTTTTTTTTTTTTTTTAATTTTTCATTTTAATTAAAAGAGGTAATAAGTACAATATTATTTTGCAATAAAAAATATAGATCACCATGCTCGTTTAAAAGAAAAGGAACATTTATTTCACGATCGAGCTTTGCTTGAGGGAAATTTCTTTTGCTGTGTACGTGCACGCGCTGATGACGCGAAAATCGTGCGCAGTAAACAACAGAAGAAGAAAACGAAACAAAAGAAACATATTCCATTATGTTCGTATCCATTCTCCTAATTCGCCCATTATAATAAAATAGCATTGAAATGAGAGACGACCAACTAAACCATATATTTAAAGAAGAACAGTTAATTTTCTTCTACGTCAATAGTTCATGTCTTCGATGAAAATTGGCAAACTGTCTGCAACATACGGTCTGCCTATTGTTTTAAAACGGTGTTACTTGTCGTTAACATCATGATATTATAGAACAGCTCTGAATAAAGCATAAACTAGTATGCCTATCAGCAGTCAATGCTGACGTGTAACGTATGGCGAAAGGGATTGAGAGTTAATCCAGACTACTATTTGTTTTGCCTTTGTTCAGCGTCCTATCTTTCTTTTTTTCTTTTTTTAACAGCTTTTTTGGGTAAACCACATAAATAAATAGCATAAAAAAAAGGCAAGACCCAAAAGGGGCAGGTGCAACGGGATGAAGTCCCACACGAGGCACCGCCCCTGGATTAAGACCTAAAATTGAAACAAAAGCATACACAAGCATTGATAAGAGGAAATAAATATATATCTAGAGTGGCATGAGCATGTTTGAACTAGCATCCACGTGCAGGGGTAATTGAGATCATATACCCTTGAAAGGTGAGTGCTCATTAGTTTGTGGACAGTTGTATGGAGAAAGTTGTGTTAAAAAAAGTGCTAATGTTCCTATAGCACTTTTTGAACACAACTTTCTTCATACAGTAATTCCAAGTGCTACACAGCATCAATTCAATTGCCGACAGTTGTAGCATGTTACACAATGGTTTGAAATCTATGTTGCGTTCTAAACACCATGAGGGCTGCTGCTACGTAGCAACTTTTAAGTGCATGGGAAAGAGGTTGCCAGGGCTGCAAATCTTACTTCGATCTAGTCGCCAGGGTCCAATAGACCAATTTACAGTTGTCGGCTTAGTGACCTGGTTTCTGAATCTGAATGGCAGCGAAGCTGGAGTTGACCTTGTCTTGACACAGACCTTGCTGCTTTTATTGTGCAAATCAAGTTGTTCTTATGCTAACTAATTTGTATTTACATAAGAAAAGCAGAGGTCTGTATCAAAGCAAGGTAACCTCCAGCCTCGCTTGCACTCATAGCCAGGTAACTAAGCACACAACTGTAAAATGGCCTCGTTCAATAGTGGGTTAACTTGACTCTGAACAAAACCATTAACCCCAGGTTAGTGTTCACCCTGCTTAGAGTAACTGCTTCGAGAACTCATTACAAGCAAAAAAACAGGTTACTTTTCAACAGTTAATTTAATCTTTAAAAACTAATTTTAGGTTTAGGTTTGAAAGTATGATGAACCAACAAAATACCTGGGAGGTGTGATACTTGGCACTGGCTAAATGAAAACGAATCTAATTTGGTTTTAGGAGGTGATTTGAATAAAAGAAATGCATAAAATGTAAATGAACATATTAAGTCAAAGTTCAACAAAACTGAATCAACTTTACTTCAAGGCAAACATTTCAGCATCAACATGTGTAAAAACCAATAAAATCTTAAAGATAACATTACAACTATTCTAACAGAACCCTATATAAGAAAGTAATTTGCCATTAGAAACAACAACAACATGTAAACTGAACATGTAAACTGGAAGGTTATGTTAAGTTATGTCCATCTGCATTGCAGAAGCACTGGACAAATGATTTTTTGGGATTAAAAGTTCATAACCTCTGATTATAACTGAAACTAATACTTTGAACATGATGATGGAAAGTGTACTAAACATTGGCAAGTTAAGATCTGCATTGTTAATCTAATGCGTCACGCAACGACTGACTAAGTGAAAGAAGGGCTACTCGTAGTCTAAATCGCCATAAAAAAACAACTGCCATATAAAAGTCAAATAAATTAACCATCACTACAACTCAACACGGCAACCGTACTGCGCTGAGAATTTCAAATGCTATTCGGTTTTCTGTGGCCTTTCCATGTGCTCGGCTTCTTTGACGTTATCGCGGTCACGCTATAACAGCCATTTGGAATTACATTTTGCACACCAAAAGTAGAAAATGCACATGTTTCATGTGGCATTAAATTACAAGTGAAGTTTCTTTCTACATTTTAAAATACCTTTACGTAAGCATATTTAGGACCAAACGGAGTTGCCCTCGCAAAGTCTACATCACGTCAACAGTCGAATACCGAGCTAGAGCGGCCTGTGCATTACAAACGCTCCGAAATATAATTGAAGACTAATTTGTGACCAGAGCCAAAAAGATATGCGAGAAGAAGAGCACATGGCAAAAACACGGCGTGCAAGGCATTGTGGTTGAATTTGTGGATACAGCGCACTGCATTGTGGTAGAAAAGTTTGAAGCTCGATTCCCTTGCCGATTATATCTGCTGACTTCGCTCAGTCGCTTCAGGCTCCTTCGCTGCGTCAGCTATTACTTACAATCATTTAAAATGTTTATTATTATGTATGACCTAACCAAAAGACACAAAAATTTCCAAATAAAATGACCCAGTAAGTTTTTTTTTTTCTTCTTATTCTTATGAGCACTCGCTTTAATTTGCTTCCTGGAAGACTTTTTAAGTGCAGTTGTTGATTTTGATTGGTTTTTTATTTTTTCCTTTGTTTTTTCTTGTTTTTATTATTTTATTTTTTTGTGTATTGCTATTTTTTCTGTTTTTTTTTTTCTGTCCTTTTTTTTTCTGTCCTTTTTTTTTCTG
>JAHPZR010000740.1:15000-25000 GCA_019787425.1 Platygyra sinensis | reverse complement strand
ATTCATGAGCACCAAAGCGGCAAAATTTGAATACGAATGTAGTTTGAATGGCCAGGGATAAGAGAGAAAAGGCCCTAATAGCCCTTTTCACGGTTAGCTCTGCTCATTTGCATTACAATAAAATCTGGCATGTATGTGAGGCAATTCGGGCTATTTTGCAGTTTTAGCCCGAAATTGCCTCGCATCCACGTTGGAATACATTGTAATGCAAATGAGAAAAACTAACCATGAAAAGGGCTATTTGCCTGCAGGGCATTGATAAAACTCGATTTCCTGACTTTCTTAAGTCCCATTTAATGTTTTAAGCAACGGGCTTTTCCTGAGGAATGCTATTTCTACAGTTGCAGCGAAAAAATAGGAAGCTTTGCGATGTTTTTGGACTATCTTTCTGCGTTCGAAAATTGGGAAAAATCGGCTTTTTCGGAGGGGAACATGTCCCCGATACGAAGTGAAAAGCGATTTTTGAGTAAGCGAGACGGGCTTTAAAAAAGTTAGCAACGGGAAATAAAAGTTTGACGTTTTTCTTAACTGATCCCGTCTTTACTTTGTAAATCGAAGTAAGATAACGACTATCAAACTGACATTTAAAATTGCGAGTTGGAAGTGCGTTCAAATATGGCGCGTCTTTGCTTAGTGAGCCATTGTTTGAAGCACACGACTGCATAACAATGGCTGTCAAAGAATTATCATATCTTTTCAAAAAAATCACTCAGTCGTTTAATGCGAATCACTGATCAGTAGCCCGCCAACTTTAGAACGACAGCTTGACGACTGTTTATAACGCGCGCATTTACGATGAACAAGGAAAACAGAAGTGCGCTGGATCGGGAACTCTTTTCAGAGCTCATTGAATCCCCGATCCATCCACTTCTAATTAATATGATCCGTCCTTATGTCCACTCCTGTATTCCAAAATTTCGTCTTCAAAAGTATACAATGTCCGTTCGAGTAAGCACGATCCAACCCGAGCTGTTTTTATATTTTGCGAACATAGGCGGTAAAAGCCGCCGATGGGTTTCAAAGCTTTTCAGATACGATGAGTGGTCATCGATCGATCAACGGACTTTATTTGAATTCGTTGCTTTGTGATCGAGCGTATTAACAAGTGGACAACGAACAACACTATTGACTCGCGTAAGAATCAAGCGCTCTTTAACTACGCAAACATTTAATAAAGAGGTTTTACAGGCGGTACATATTTGACATGGTAAAAGCCGTCGATAGTTTTCAAAGAAATTGGCTAAACTACAGAATACAGGGCCACTTTAATTTGAAGAAGTATCAGTCGAGTGGCTCGGTGGCTTGTCAGTCAATTTAAAGAAGTTAAGTATCGTTCGAGTGGCTCGGCGGATTGTTAGTCAATGCGACTGGCGAGCCAAACAAAAGCGAAAACAATATACGAAAAGTTCGTGTTTTGATGCTCCGCCTTCTTCAAGTTAATGAGCAAGGTCATACTCCCTACGGGAAAAAACGCGCGTTAATCTTAACCAATGAGACTCGGCTCTTAGCGTTAATTTGAATAATACTAGGTAATATGACAGACCTTAGAACTGCAAGTAAATGTCCCGAGAACAATAGGCATTCTGCGCGATGTGCTATTGGAAGCACGACGAGAACGTGTTCAGCAATTTTTCCTAGACGTGAAAAAGTCCATATCTTCTTAGGAAACAATGGCAAAACATCTTATCTTTTGTTATGGAGAAAAATCGAAAATATATCCATCTGGGAATTTATTATTAGGGGCAGTGATTACACTAGCGACACAACATCCGGGACATATACAAAAAAGATTAAAAAATTACAATATATAAATGCTCAGCTCAAGCAGATATATTTTAAAACTTGGCAGAAATACAGAACTACAGAGTGTTGACAGTATCCGAAAACTTCAGTTGAAAACTGCTGTATATTACCCCGCTAGGTCACTGTAGGTCTGATAAATAGACTTTGCCAAGCCTAAAAGCCCAGCCACCGAGCCAGGTTGTTCAAAGACCCAGTAAGCTAACCCAGGTTAAACGAGAATTTTTTAAATTTTGCGGGGAAGTTTTCTGTTTATGTTGATTGGCCTTCTGTTTTTAGTCTGGAAAGTTTCAAACCAAGCAAACAAAAGCAATAAAAACACATTTTTGTACAAGAAAAGTTAAAAGTTTGATTAACTGTTAATCCTTGTTAACGTCAACCGGCTTCGGAACTACATGGACCTGCTTTCAACAAGTTAACCTGACATGAGCCCGCTATCCAATCGAAAACGAGAACTTGGCCAGCGGTTTATTAAAAAAAGCTCTAAACTTGAGCCCGTGATAAGGTCATGTGATATTGGTCAGCGGATACCTTGTTTTGACAGGAGTCAATATATCATAACTTAGATGTCCAATATCAAAGAGGTACACGGTAAACCAAGGGTCCGTATCTCTATCAAACAATACCTATTATCATTCGATGCAGTTTTTTCTTCCTTTCCATTGGCCGACAGCCCACCACGTGACCTGCAAATAACTGCCTACAAATAATGGTCTGCTCATGCGTAGTACCGTCTAAACGTGTTTTGCTGCAAATAATATTCTGCTTATGCGTAATTGGAACCACGTTCTCAAAAGAAAAATGGCTGATCGCTTCCCTGAGCTGCCAGGAAGTGATTAAAATATGAAAACAAACTTGGTGATCGAATGATAAAACAATTATTGAACTCAGTTGTCGCAAAATATCGTGATTAGTCAGTGTCTCGCCGATCAATTATTTGCCTCAGCCTTCGGTTTCGGCAAATAATTGATCAGCTCGCCACTGACAAATTACGATATTTTGCTCGACCTCGTCCAATAATTGTTAATTATTTGGAGTATGGCTGCCATCTCGCGCTATGCTCCGATCAACTAGCCCAGCGTCCGAAGCCTACCGATGTATATAAATAACCTTGTTGTTCCAACAACCCTGCGTTCTGTTTAGACTGCAGACTACCTGCCACTTTAAACAACGAACTTGCAACAATGATGATTGGCCTGTTGTTGTCTTTTATAATCAATTTCTTCCGATGTCATCATGCAATTATACCGGTTTTTGTGGGGGCTTCAGCCCCCACTATGCTACCATCGGTGAAACTGATTTGTCTGCGTGTCGCGTATCGCGAGATCTTCTGGGAGGAATTGAGTAGGCTTATATGACGTGAGCGTTCGATACGGCGGTCATTGCTGTTTTGAGTACAGTAAAATTTTTCAACAGCTTTTCGTCGCGAGTTGGGTGGAGTTTTCAAGATAAGTTGTTTTCCAGTTTTAAATTGCTTGCCTCTTTTTTTGTTAGATATTATCTTTCTTCCTTTACCGCTCTCGAGAACTGTGTACTCTTTGTTATTGCACTTAGATCCTAGAATCCCTTTTATGACACTTCAATAAAGGTTTCATCATCATCATCATCATCATCATCATCATATCCTCGTGAAAACATTTCTTCGCGGATACAAGATTTGTTTTGCTCACGCAGGCCATTGACTTACCCAGGCTCGGCTAGTGTTCAGTGTGGATTGCACAGGAGAACAGGGTATCCGCTTTCGCAAGCACTCACCTTTGCACAAACGAGTGTCATTTATTGGACTCTAATGTCATAGCGTAAATCGTATACATGTACTTCTACTGCTGTGCAGTCATTTTGAGCAGCTGTGAAAGCAGTCAAACTGCTAAACTTACATGTACTGGAGCTGCTTGTTAACTACATGACAATATTAACTGCGAGTATGGAGACAAGTTGAGCAATACCGGTCAAGGAAGTGAAGGATGCTTTATCACATGTTCAACGTGGATGGATTCTTTCCACGTGTTTTACTTGACTACATTGAAACAAATTCTGGACATGTAAAGAAATGATGTGCGACATTTCATTAATAATTCATAAGTTTGATAGCCAAATAAAAAATGGCTAAATTCGTCACGTGCATGAGTTTTGATACCCAATGAAAACCTACAATCGTGGACAAAATTCCTTGGGACGCTTGTGTAATCGCATTAATTTTCTGTGTTTTTAAAACGGAGTTTTAAAAAAGCACTGCTTTCCGTTTCAAAATGCAGTGCTTCCCCCCTCCCCCGCCCCCCATACACTGTTGAAAATCTAGAGAAATAGAGCGTGTATACTTGTCCAACATTGTAGGGGGAGGGGGGGGGGGGGGAGGAGCTGAACAAGTGTAGATGAATTCGTGCCTGACTGTTTGTTTGGCGCGAGTGAAAAAGCGCCACAAATGTAAATTTGTCCAAGACTTTTGTCCATGATAGTCTGTATTTAGGTTAAGAAATAAAATGTCATTTTTTAGTGGTTTTCTACATTCTAAATGTGTTTTTTCTAGACTTTGTGAATAGATCGTTATACAATGACTGTTTCTGAGCTACTTCGTGGTTATTAACGCATTTTGTTTTCTTTTTTAATTTTTCTCCACGCGAGGTGTAAATCGGAATTTTCAGTGTTCTATCTCAGAATGGCGCGTGCGGTATTTGAAGGGACAAACATGGTTAACGCTAAAAGCAGCAAAGAGCATTATAGATCATGGTGTAAAGACAAGAGTTTCTGGCGAACAGCGAGCAAAAGCCTAGGTTTTTAAGAAAAACAGAAGGTCTTCACCCCTGGAAATCGCGCGGAAATGTCAAATCTCGAAGTCAACTGTAGCATGAATATGTGATGCATGCAGGCAGTGAGCGTGCATCGCAAACACTACTTTCACCCAAAAGATACCGAACCAAGCATTTGAAAGTTGTTTCCAGCCATTGGGAGTCATTTCCCTTTATTTGTTTACGAAATGACATCGTGTGACATTTTTTGATGTCATGCGCAATGAGTTGGTCCCTTTTTATTTGCACAACTCAACGGTTCTCAGCCACGGTATTCACTTTAAAACCTTAAATCTGCCTAACTATTTCCAAAAGCTCACATTTAAGACGTGTTGAAGTCAACTGTATTTGGAAATCGATCTTCCACACCTTTATTGGTGGGAAAAACTTAATTTTGAGCTCTGCAAACACGGTTCTCATTTTTCATTGTTAAGCGGAATTGTTTTAAACTCTTCTACACTAGATTTAGTGAGAACCGTTGCATTCACTGCCAGCGTGCTGTGACATGACTTTTGTGAACTTATTTCCAAAAAGGACCATAACTGTCGTGTTGAAAATATATTTTGGCTGGCATTCTTAGTCGATACTTTGAGGAAATTGAATCTTCGCCGCTGAGTACTGCGCGATGACCAGTGAACGCTGACGCCACTACCCGAAGAGTAAAGCGCCTCGCTATATTTGTACTCACTAGCTGAAACAAGCTGTAATAACTGTTAAGGTGATCACTAAGATTGGCTTAAATACCAGATTTGTCGTTTAAATATTGAAGTATCTGAGGAACTGTACATTAATGTTAACAGTTCGTTTCGTATCCAAATCAAGCGACTCCATTATCACTGCTATCACATACAGAAGTTTCTATATTATGTGAGATCAACACCTTTCCCGGCGGGTCCAAAATTATTTAAAAGAATACGGAAAAGGCGAGTAAAAGCTCTAAGAAATGCCTGTCTTAACTCAGATATTCACACTCTCAGGTCCTAAATGCATTTAGGACCAAAAAACATCGTAATTGTGCATTTTCCCATGAGGCGCAAAAAACAGACAACCGTGGACAAAATTCCTTGGGACACTTGCGTAATCGCATTAATTTTCTGTGTTTTTAAAACGGAGTTTTAAAAAAAGCACTGCTTTCCGTTTCAAAATGCAGTGCTTCCCCCCTCCCCCGCCCCCCATACAATGTTGAAAATCTAGAGAAATAGAGCGTGTACACTTGTCCCTCATTGTAGGGGGGGGGGGGGGGGGGGGGGAGCTGAACAAGTGTAGATGAATAGGCTAGTTTCGAATTGTGCAGAAACAAAAGAACAGAGTCGAGGTTCAGGGGAATGATTTGCATTTTCCTTTGTTATGAACAATACAAAATGCTAATTATTCCCCTGAACCTCGACTCTGTTCTTTTGTTTCTGCACAATTCGAAACTAGCCTATTCGTGCCTGACTGTTTGTTTGGCGCGAGCGAAAAAAGCGCCACAAATGTAAATTTGTCCCAAGACTTTTGTCCATGATTGTAGGTAAAAACCACACGTGTTTTGGATATCGTATCCAAACCACACGTTGCTTTCATCTGATTCCTCATTGGATATCAAGATTCACGCATCAAAACAAAAGAAATTAAGCATAAGAACAGAATTTAAAAAAAAATTAGCATCCTTGGGAACTTGCATTTTAATAAAATAATTTTAACAATAAAACTCATGAAATTGGAAATTAAAACTGTTTTAAATACACATAGCGTCCGATACTAAATACAGTCCCATAAACAGTTTTCGGTGGATATCTCTTTACCTACGTTTTGCTTCAATTCAATGACAAATTTTCTTTGCCAACAATTCAGACTAAAGCATAACGATTTCCTTAATATGCAAGTCCAGCGCTTTGAAACCTAATGTAACTCACTGAGGTAATATCTGAGCGAACCTCCCGAAGGAATGGATATTTATCTTTACCCGAGTAATTCGCTATTCGTTAAAATAGTTTACGCGTATTTGTTCTATACCTTGATGACGGGGAATACGACTTTCTTGACTAATTATCTTCTTCGTAAACCATGTTTGGCTCCTACACCGTGCCACTCCTTCCTCGCTCGTGGTTGGACGCTAATGAATCATGCATACAAACGCGTTCTTTCGGAAAAGGGGAAATATTTAACACTGCATAATTACTTATTGTTTCGTTTGCGAAAACATGTCACTGCATAATTTCCTATTGTTTCATTTGAGAAGCCATATCAAAAACTCGTGCTTCTTGTTTCATCGGGGTTCCAAACACCTCGAAACAATAAAAGCACTCGGCCTGCGGCCTCGTGCTTTCATTACTTTCTCGGTGTCATGTCATGCGCAATGAGTTGGTCCCTTTTTATTTGCACAACTCAACGGTTCTCAGCCACGGTATTCACTTTAAAACCTTAAAATCTGCCTAACTATTTCCAAAAGCTCACATTTAAGACGTGTTGAAGTCAACTGTATTTGGAAATCGATCTTCCACACCTTTATTGGTGGGAAAAACTTAATTTTGAGCTCTGCAAACACGGTTCTCATTTTTCATTGTTAAGCGGAATTGTTTTAAACTCTTCTACACTAGATTTAGTGAGAACCGTTGCATTCACTGCCAGCGTGCTGTGACATGACTTTTGTGAACTTATTTCCAAAAAGGACCATAACTGTCGTGTTGAAAATATATTTTGGCTGGCATTCTTAGTCGATACTTTGAGGAAATTGAATTATCATTACTTTCTCGGTGTTTGGAACTCCTGATGAAATTTTGATATATTACATCTTAATTGGTATAGATGTTGTAATTTTAATTCGCTCTTTTCTCCTCAGTTTTAGTTTCAGTTGAGAAGATAGGCATACTTGTGTGTATAGTATATGAAAGTTCAAACACCGAAGACCACATTCCATCACATTTCCAAGACCTCAAATTTTGCCAAATATTTTCTGCTGAGTGTTTTTTTTATTTAAACTCCTCTCCATATTTGGAAGTGTGGTTAAACATGGTCTATCTTGCTTCATGTATTATATCATTGATACTACAATTGCTGTTTGTTACAGTTTTAAAGAAGTCAGAGGAAATCTTTGACATACTTTTGATTTAACTTTGAGGTTTTGCATGGGATACCCCTTTCATTTTGGATAAACACTTTTGCCAGCATTGAAGAGCTTAAAAACCAATTATATTTGCAATTGTCTTGCTCACAAACATGGACTGATCTTTTAAAATGAAAGGTATACTGCACATGGCTACATTTGTGGTTGTCAAGCTGATACGTATGCAGCATTAGTTCACCTGACTGATCTTTTAAAATGAAAGGTATACTGCACATGGCTACATTTGTGGTTGTCAAGCTGATACGTATGCAGCATTAGTTCACCTGGACCAGGAATATGATTACAATGAATGTGTGTACAAGAAATTACCCGTGGAAGCTGACAACCGTTGCACTGTGTCCTTCAAATAACATTTGATTAATTAACTTCCTACTTAAAATAGCATGATAAAAATATGTATTATCTTTTTGTATTTTAAGGTGGCCGAACACAGTTTTCGCACGCGCTTTTACTGAGGCAATTTAGCACTTGCACAAGGATTTAAAAAAAAACAACAACATGCCGTCAATAGAGAGATCATTTTATTTACTCAGCACCCGCACTATTTGTGATATTTTTCTCTATAACTGACCGCAATATGTTGATGGCTTTAGTCCTTTGTTACAAAGATATGTTAGAAAAGGTAACGATGCGAAGAACTCCGGCAATTTTCAGCTTTTTCTGTTACCGAAAGACCCCAGTTAAACGCAACGCATGCGCAGTTGCTCAAAAAACTTGAGACCGATTCCAGTCGTTAGAATTTCAAGAAATTTGGCAAAAAAAAAATAGATCAGAGACCACGTGAATGATCTATCACGAAAAATCTGAATTTTGAAATAGGGAATTTTTAATAATACAGAAAACGATTAAAGGCGAATTACGAAAATCACCTATGTCAAAATTGTATTAGAACAGTGTTGACAGATGGGATTTAATGTCAATTTGTAGTGTGCAAAAAGTGAAAACAATCTAACGAGAGGATTTTTTTAAAATAAAAAAAAAAACATTATTTAAGCCTTGTTTTTAACCAGCCCAGTTGCCATGGCAGCATCACCCACCCTAGTCAAAATGCGAGAATAAAAACTTCTGTAATCAAGCATGACTCTTGCAAAAAGCGGGCGCCAAAGCATAAATAGTTTAAAAGTAATGGTGAATTAGGCATAGGCACTTGAAAACTGTGTTCCTTCACCTTAAAACAGAACCACCTGACTCAAAGGAGTTCTGATGTTTGTCATGTAGCATTTAACTTTTTGTTAAGTTCTGCTGATAAACCTGTCTTGTATACTTTTCAGGTGAGTCGTTGGAAGCTCTATCACACAAATCTCTATACATGTACAACTAACAGCCACTCGAATATTAATATTGAATCCAGAAACAAACATAGATGCACTCTTCTATCTACAAAATATTATGCAAACTACTAGTCAATCAACATACCCTCTTATTATATCATAAGGATCTAAGAAGTATGCAGACTGTATGAACAATATGCTTTTTAAAATCATTTTACTGCATTTCCAGTAACGTTTTATTACATTTTGCATCATCTTAATGCTGGCAATCACCAAAAGAAACCTACATCCTGACTGCAAATTGATTAATCTTATTCCACATGCTACATGCTAACATTTCTTTACCGTCACGACAAAGCGTTTTCAAAACTTTAATGGAATCGACACCATTGACAAGGTGTCTATTTGGGACCAACTGTTGAATTCTCAGTTGCTGACTTTATCATGTAAAACCCTCTAGCACATTTGTAAACAGCCTTTAATAATAACAACTCAACTATGGTGATACCCTACAATTAATATTACTCAATCTATTTAAGTTTATACCTTTATCTTTCCAGTTATGGCCTATTCACTTATAGTACTTTAACTCCCGAATACTGACGCTTAAAATAACTAAAACTAGCACTCTAACTGAATGAAATAAAAGTAAATCAAAGCCCACACAAGTATGCTTTGCGGACCTATTTTTGGATTGGCTATAGAAACTTCTGTGATTCTGCGGCCTTTAGGCGTCTGTAAGGTAAAGATTATCACAAACGAAAAGTAACAACAAGGCTCATCATTGCACGTAAAGTTTTGCTTAAAGTTTTCCTCGGGTAATAATTATGCACCAGTCAATGTTAAGCCCTAGAGGGAGGGGGGGTGCGGGGGGGGGGGGGCGACCTCGGGAGATTTGGCAGTATTTCCTTTTCCCTGGGTGAGGAATGGTTAAAGATTTGACATAACACAAGTTCCCGAGGGTGGGGTAATTTGGCCAAATCTACAGGAGCCTGGAGCCTAGTCCCGCCATCTTGAAATTATACGCAGGGCTCCTT
>JAHPZR010000740.1:0-7500 GCA_019787425.1 Platygyra sinensis | reverse complement strand
ATATTTGAAGTGAACCGTGTCTAGGAAGCCTGCGTAGCAGACGAAACTAAACCCCGGTATACCGGGATTTAGTTTCGTCTGCTACGCAGGCTATGTCTACTTATTATTTATTGACTTGAAGTAGATGTGGGTGAATTATCGTCAGAGCAAACTTATATAATTCTTCGACACCTTTTAGTCCAGGGTGTTTTACTGCTGTGGAGTGTAGCACGAGCATCTAATCCGCACAATTTAAAATTCGTTCGGAAGGAAAATCATGTAAAAGATTTATATCGTAAACAAGAAAGGGAAAAAAAAAGAAACATATTCAATTCTGTTCCTATCCGTTCTCCTAATTCGCCCATGATTATAATTATAATGGCATAGAATGCTGGACGACCAACTAAACCATAGTTTTAAAGAAAAACAGTTAATTTTCTACGAAAAATTGAAGTCAGTTGTTAACCGACTCTGCGAGCAGTTGGTTTTTGGAATAACAGTCCATGTCTTCGATGAAAATTGGCAAACTGTCTGCGACATATGGTCTTCTATTGTTTTAAAGCAGCGTTATTTGTCGTTAAAATATAGATAGGACCCTGCGCGCGCTCTGATTGATCAAAAACCTATGTTTTATCAGAGTATAAAACATAGAAAAGTCTGTTTTATTGTTTTACGCGCGTAAAATCTATATTTTAAAGCAAATGAAGAAGCCTCCGGTCATTTGAGAACACTCGAGAATGTAGAAAACACTCGCTGCGCTCGTGTTTTCTACATTTCCCTCGTGTTCTCAAATGACAATCGTGTTTTATCATAGTGTAATACACGTCTAAGGCTTCTTTATTTGTTAATTAACATCATCATATTATAGAACAGCTCTGAATAAAGATAAACTTCTAACAATTATTTAAAATGTTCATTATCATGCATGACCTAACCAAGGGACACAAAAATTTCCAAATAAAATGACCCTGCAACTTTTTTGTTCTGTTTTTTTTTTTTTTTTTTTTTTTTTATGAGCGCTCGTTGATTTTGTTTGGTTGCTTGATTTTTTCCTTTGTTTTTTTTTTTTTATTATTTTTAAATTTTTTTGTGTGTATGTGAATTTCTGAATTTCCGTTTTTTTTTTTGCGGACACTTTCCTTATGTTTCAAATGGTAAAACTGTACTTCTAGAACCCAAAAGGCAGGAATTCAGTCGAATTTTCAAGAAAGCTTCGCTTTATCATTATGTCGTGGACTTTTAATACCTACTCAGTGCAAGAACAGTGGTTGAAAACTTTATTGCATCAATGGTGGTTATTGCATGAGTGGTTGATTTTTGTTACATGCTAGTCGCCTTTTCGACGGGTTCGGGTCATAGGGATTAAGAGTGATGTAATGCCACATGGCAGCAAATCTACTCAATTGCTAGCTGAGATGATATCGATGATTCGCGCTAGCTCAGAAAACGCCTGCATGCATTTTAAAGCACGTGTAATTCGTAAGACTGATGTGCCTCTTACTAAGTTACGCGGTAAGAATATTATCAAACCAAAAAAAAACATAATTTGAAGATACGATGTTTTCGCTCCTTTAATATGTACGTAGGAAACATTAAATGACGAAATATTTATTACACATCGAATATCTCTCACATTTAGTGACTGCCACTTTTGTTTTCTCTTACCGTTTATACCCATGATCAGCTTGGTTGCCAGGGATTCATTCTTCTTTATCTTTTCATTAAACCTAGAAGGCCTCGTGACTGTTTAACATTGACAACATTCAGTCATGCTTCAATCATCTGGTATTGCTATAGCAACGGTACACTCCATACTTGTCATCGCAGATATCGTTGGAAATTGCCTCGTTTGTGCGATCATGAAAAAACATCGAGACATGAGGTATGTTGAAACAAAAATAACTAAAATATCACAGCCTTTTTGAAATACTATTGAAGGCTTGCACAACAACTTTACATAGCCTGATGTGAACATGGGAGAACTGTAAAGAGATTAATGTTCTGAAAGATTTCAATTATAAGTTTACGTATTCCAATTTACATCGGAGTGTAAGAATTACAACTCAGGCGCGTGCACCTCAACCGTTTTAAATTAGTTGACCACGTAACAACGCATTCTGGAAAGTTAGAATCAGCTATTCCTAATCACGATAGTCCACTAGCGCGTTTACATTCAAAGCAATCAGAGGAAAAATTTCGTGGAGGATGAAAATTAATGGAAAGCCGCCTGTGCCATCCAGGTGAGGGGAGTGCCTTTCTCTAGACTCTTCTGAAGGTTTCCGAAGTCTCGAAATGGTCTACAAACAATTTAAGAGGGATTAATTTTGTAATAAGGTCTGTTTGAAGAATTAAGTCTCTTTCTCTTAATCCTCTTTTGATGTTTCATATCCCACAGGACTCCCATCAACTATTTACTTGTGAACCTAGCTATAGCGGATGCCTTGTATGCCACCTTTGTAACACCACACACTTTCCTCAAGATTACTCCCACCCACCCAGGGGGAACAATTGGTACAGTTTTATGCAAATTAGTGACCGGTGGTCGCCTGGCATGGATTGCTGGAACCTCCTCGGTGATCACTTTGGGTGCAATTGCCGTTGAACGATATTTTGCGGTAATCTATCCTGCTGGTAACGTGGGCAAACTTACCAAAGGTAAACTGAAGGTGCGTGACTTGCAAAGCTTAGTTATTACAATTACTTTATACCAAACTAGTTGAGAGTGTTTATATGCATTCTGATTAATTGGCTACTCAATCTCGGATTACGCAGGCATTTATGCAAAATGCACTCTTTGCTTTTTACTGAAACGCAAGAGGGTTTTTTGTAGTCTATGAAGCAGTTGGAGCATTCCTTTCAATAAAAAAACGTTCAATCATTACCACTACTATTTACCAAACCAGCGAATAGTATGTTGTCCCCATTCTGATTAGTTACTATCCGCCTTCCAGCTCGTGAAAAATGGTTTCTTTGTTTTCTACTGTCGCGGGCCCCTAACCTTGCAAGGCACGCCCTGAAAAATCACTGTTCAGCATTGTAATTCGCTAGGTACATAGGTGTGTAATAGAAAAAAAAAACAAACTGTAAAAGTTTTTTTTATAATTTATTTTATAATTTATAGAGGTCATCCACTAGATTAGCCTTTGCTAGATTAGCCTTTGCTATTTGGATGATCCCTACACGCTCTCTATTTCATTGTTATATTTTTCCTTTATTCCTTAGCTATACTGTGTTTAGTTCCTATGTAAATCTAACCTGCATATCTTGTAAAACCGAGCTGAGTTAATAATACATCATTTATCATTAGTAGCGTAAGAATTGAACTCTAAGTTAGTTCTGCATAGTAAGTGGTATAATTACCGTATCATTAGTGGCATAGTAGTTTTTGTCTTGTTTTTTTGGTAATGCCCTTTGTGTTGTAATTTAAAAAAAAAGAAAAAAAATGTTCACAGGACCAGAGCGCGAAGTCAAGTTGTAGTTCATGAGATTGTCACAAGTTTCGTGTAAAATTCTCAGTGGGCAATTCGAATTTTTCCGTTGCGTTGGCAAATTTTTAGCTTACGCAAATTATTGATGTCGTCAACGAAACACGAAAGGCGGTGCCCGTTTTTTGGTGCAAAGAAGGCACTCGAAGTTGAAAAGGCGTCGAAATTTCCGGTAAGGATTGGGCCGAGGTGACGAACTGTTAAAGATGACAAACCAGAGCTCAGTCAGATCTAACTCATTAATCCCTCAAAGATACTTTCATGCGTTAACAGGCTTTAACAGTTGTCTTTTTTATGCTTTCCTACTTCAGGTAGTCATTCTTGGTTCTTGGTTCTTCCCATTGATACTCAACATACCAAAGTTCTTAGCCTTAAATGTAAAGGAAAATGCCTGTGTGCCGATTACTGAAGAATGGGCGCAAAAAACTTTATTTTTGCTCTGGTCAACTACTGTAGTTGCAGCCATGGTACTGATGGCTGGGTTGTATTGCAGAATCATCTACACTTTGTGGTTCAAACGTGATCCTGAGAATCAACTCACTTTCCAACAGAGGGTAAGTATTAACAAACTGAAGTGAACATTTTTCCATCGCTTCACGGACGATAACTACTGAAGAATTCAAATGAACGTTCATGGTTGAAAATTCTAAAATATATATAGCTAAGTTGATCATATTCTGGTGCCCTGAACATTCTAGAAATGTTTTAAAAGGATTGTTTAGTCTGTGATGCATATGTAGCAAATATTCCTTAACAGAATCTATACTAATATTTTCTTCGTGCCAAAAGCATCAGCTTCTAAGGACTTTAAAGCCGTTAGTTCAGTTGCCAGGTTTCTCACTTCCAAATTAATATCGCGCTGGTAGTTGCAGATTTCAACACCATTCTCAATTGAATTTAAATAAATTTGTCGGCGCTGTTCTAATTATTCTTTTATTAATTTAATTGTTAACATTAGGTAGTAGAAATGCTTCTCTGTAAACTGGAAAGTAAATGAAATTTCCATGCGTGTCTGTCTGTCTGTCAGTCTGTCTGTCTGTCTGTCTCACTGCCTGTTCGTATCTTTGTATGCACATAACGTTGTCCTTGTGACACTGGTAGAGATATATGTCCTCTTTCGAAGATTTTCTTTTGCATTCATTGTTACTATCTAAATCAGATTTATGTCACTCTCTACACATAGGGCGTCCTAAGAGTGCGAAAGCGAGTCACGTTGATGGGGGTAATTGTCACTGCCATATTTGGAATCTGTTGGGCGCCTGACGTAATTGCGCACAATTTAGACGTATTCACATCTGTCAGCGTCAGTGAACTGGCTTACGCTGTTATTCATATGCTGGTATTGTTCAATTCCGCTGTCAACCCATTTGTGTACGCTCTGGTTAACAAAAACTTCCGAGAGAAGCTTAAGGGTATGATATGCTGTAACTGTACGGGATCCACACGAAATCGAGTTTGCCCACAGCCTCTAACCCCTAAAACAGGGACACCATCTTTGGAGTGATCACAAAATCTAAAACACTTCTTCTTTCATTAATTAACGCTGCGTTTTTATGGTTAAATGAGAATGTGACGGCATCGTACAGATCGAAGAGATAACGTTATGATAAATGTTAGCACTTTAAACTGCCCTGAGAGACAAGATTTAGCGTCACGGGCACTACATATACACTTTTGGTAGTTTAATTAAGGGTCCTCGTTTATAAAGGAGGGCGCCTACAAAGGATAGGTGCTTGTTTCTTTTTTACTCATTAGATATATGGGTATCTTAATATGGTATAATACTTTTAACTCAAGAACTTCGGTAATGTTTAGTTTTACGTTCAGAGCTCACTGTTTTAATCTGTCTTTTCAATGTCAATATCTGAAAGTCACTTTTGCTATGGCGCTCTTCAAGAAAGAGGACGCTGATATTTAATTGACACTTCTAACAATTAAAACGGCAATAAATACATTTTATACTACAACATAATTACGGATTATATCAAGCGAGTCAATTAAAACAGCAGTTTCATAATGAGCATTTCTGGAACAACATTTACAACAGTTCATAAACTTAGATATTTTTGTGACAGTTAAGCCTAAAATAGAAGCTAAGAAGAACTTGTAATAGGGGGTGTGCTTATGAGATAAGTGATGTTTACAGCATATACCATCTACGGGTGTATTACAAACTCAAAACGTGACCAGCTCCCAGTTGGCTTAAACCTTTCCAGTTGCCCAGAGGTCATTAGTCCAAACACTAGGCTTTAATATCATCACAGATGCTCAAGTTGTGTATGTAACAGTGGCATGATCAATTAGGTCTTCGTATCAAAGTGATTTCTCAGAAATTAAAGTTACCGATGAATTTTTTTGAAACTTTCCCTGAATATTCTCTACCAAGCACTGTTTCGAAAAACAATTAAAATGATGAGCCACCATTCTCGCATTAGAGATATGATGGGCCAATCATACCCAATTTAAGGCTGTACTCGTGCTAATCACGCGCGTTATTCATCGGTCCAAGTTATATTTTGTGGTAGCTGGAAGCATAGTTTATTAAAGTAATACTGGGGAAAAAAACCTGACAGGTAGAAAGTGTCGAGCATATAGAACAATATCATATGAAATTTGTCGGAAAATCACACCATTTAAACGACGTAGACGTAAAGCGTTTGAATAGTCGTTGTTTTCCCGGTAATAATTTGCATTCCAGAGTACGCTTTTTTTGCACGCTGTCACCGATATCTTTTTTTCCTTTCAATAAAAAAAAATTTAAACTTTTTTAATTAAAAGAGATGACATGTACACTACTATTAAACAATAAAAAATATAAGTCATCATGCTCGTTAAAAGGAAAAGAACATTTATTTCGCTATCGAGCTTAGCTTGAGGGAAATTTATTTTGTTGTTCACGTGCACGCGCTCATTTGCGCGCACTAATGTAACAAAAATGAAGCAATGCTAATGATGCAAAAAACTTCATTGACCGAGAAAGGTGAATAGCTAAAGCCCCGGCCAAACGATCGCAACCTGTCAACGCAACATGTTGCGTGCGTTTGGCCACCATGTTGCGACCTGTTGCGACATGTTGGGTGTTGTTAGCTCAAGTTTGACCATTTTCAAACTTGAACCAACAACATCCAAGATGTCGCAACACATCGCAACATGGTGGCCAAACGCATGCAACTTGTTGCGCCCAACAATGTTGCGATATGTTGCGATATGTTGCGTTGGCATGTTGCGATCTTTTGGCCGGGGCTTTAGGGTGTTTGCTTGCCATTTTTGTCTTATAATCATCGCTGCTGACAGTGTCAACTCTGTTAATTAACTTTAATTCTTCTGCCGCATCCCTTCCCAGTAGGGGTCTCTCAAAATCTTTAACAACGTAGACGAGCTCTCTAATAACTTTCTTATCCACACAGAGTTTGTCTGTGAAATTTCCCAAACAATACAGCTTATGTTTGCAGAGGACCATGAGCCTCTTGTCGCATTTACTGAGTGAAGGCTTTGGTACTAAACTGTGATATATATTTGGTGTTATTATCCAACTGCACTTCGTAGAGTACAAATAACGCTTAAAACGAGTGCAAATATCACGCAGTATTTGTACTCCAGAGGACCGGTTTGACAGGTTTGTTGCAGTTGACCAATCAATTAACTGGATTTTCCGCGCCAATTCCATTCCGCTTCGCATAGTCCTGTCACGCATTCCCCATAAATATATATTTTTTTCCCGCAAATTCGCCCGCAAAGACATAACAATTTGGCGTGTTGGATAATAAATCTCTTATTAGACGTTTTGTTGTGTAGTATCGCTGAGAATTTTTACTTTGTTGTTTGTATTTTGACTCGCCCTACGGGCTCGCCAAAATACGGCACAACTCGTAAAAATACTCAGCGATACTACACAACAAAACGTCTAATAAGATATATTTATTATCTTATGTTTGCAGGGACCATGAGCGTCTTGTCGCATTTACTGAGTGAAGGCTTTGGTACTAAACTGTGATATATATTTGGTGTTATTATCCAACTGCACTTCGTAGAGTAC
>JAHPZR010000739.1:22500-47073 GCA_019787425.1 Platygyra sinensis | reverse complement strand
GATTAGCCTTTGCTATTTGGATGATCCCTACACGCTCTCTATTTCATTGTTATATTTTTCCTTTATTCCTTAGCTATACTGTGTTTAGTTCCTATGTAAATCTAACCTGCATATCTTGTAAAACCGAGCTGAGTTAATAATACATCATTTATCATTAGTAGCGTAAGAATTGAACTCTAAGTTAGTTCTGCATAGTAAGTGGTATAATTACCGTATCATTAGTGGCATAGTAGTTTTTGTCTTGTTTTTTTTGGTAATGCCCTTTGTGTTGTAATTTAAAAAAAAAAAAAAAAAATGTTTCACAGGACCAGAGCGCGAAGTCAAGTTGTAGTTCATGAGATTGTCAACAAGTTTCGTGTAAAATTCTCAGTGGGCAATTCGAATTTTTCCGTTGCGTTGGCAAATTTTTAGCTTACGCAAATTATTGATGTCGTCAACGAAACACGAAAGGCGGTGCCCGTTTTTTGGTGCAAAGAAGGCACTCGAAGTTGAAAAGGCGTCGAAATTTCCGGTAAGGATTGGGCCGAGGTGACGAACTGTTAAAGATGACAAACCAGAGCTCAGTCAGATCTAACTCATTAATCCCTCAAAGATACTTTCATGCGTTAACAGGCTTTAACAGTTGTCTTTTTTATGCTTTCCTACTTCAGGTAGTCATTCTTGGTTCTTGGTTCTTCCCATTGATACTCAACATACCAAAGTTCTTAGCCTTAAACGTAAAGGAAAATGCCTGTGTGCCGATTACTGAAGAATGGGCGCAAAAAACTTTATTTTTGCTCTGGTCAACTACTGTAGTTGCAGCCATGGTACTGATGGCTGGGTTGTATTGCAGAATCATCTACACTTTGTGGTTCAAACGTGATCCTGAGAATCAACTCACTTTCCAACAGAGGGTAAGTATTAACAAACTGAAGTGAACATTTTTCCATCGCTTCACGGACGATAACTACTGAAGAATTCAAATGAACGTTCATGGTTGAAAATTCTAAAATATATATAGCTAAGTTGATCATATTCTGGTGCCCTGAACATTCTAGAAATGTTTTAAAAGGATTGTTTAGTCTGTGATGCATATGTAGCAAATATTCCTTAACAGAATCTATACTAATATTTTCTTCGTGCCAAAAGTATCAGCTTCTAAGGACTTTAAAGCCGTTAGTTCAGTTGCCAGGTTTCTCACTTCCAAATTAATATCGCGCTGGTAGTTGCAGATTTCAACACCATTCTCAATTGAATTTAAATAAATTTGTCGGCGCTGTTCTAATTATTCTTTTATTAATTTAATTGTTAACATTAGGTAGTAGAAATGCTTCTCTGTAAACTGGAAAGTAAATGAAATTTCCATGCGTGTCTGTCTGTCTGTCAGTGTCTGTCTGTCTGTCTGTCTGTCTGTCTCACTGCCTGTTCGTATCTTTGTATGCACATAACGTTGTCCTTGTGACACTGGTAGAGATATATGTCCTCTTTGGAAGATTTTCTTTTGCATTCATTATACAACACCCTGTGATTTGATTTGGTTTGAGTTATACACTACATTGTCTTTCTCTCAGTGACAGGGACGCACGTGTTTCAAAATGCATGTAAGCGTTTTCTGAGGGAGTGCGAATGATCGATATCATCTCAGCTAGCGATTGAGTAGATTTGCTGCTATGTGGCATTATCTCACTCTTAATCCCTACGACGCTTTTTTCGTCTAAAGCCTAAAACAAGATGGCGCTCAAAATGCCTTCCCTAAAATAAGAATCCGTCCGAAAGGCGACTGGCATGTAGTAAAAATCAATCACTAATGCAATAACCACCATTGATGCAATAAATATTTAACCACTGTTCTCACACTGAGTAGGTATTATAGCCAACGACAGAATAATAGAGAAACTTTCTCGACAATTCGACTCAATTTCTGCCCTTGGGGTTCTAAAACTACTTACAGTCTTACCACTGGTGTCCTTGGGCCAACATGAGGTGTTCTCTTTTTAGGCAACTGCAAACCCGTGCGAAAACATGTTCAATGTCTCTTATTCATGTGTGGCCAAAATGATCGTTCTCTTGTTAGGCGGAGGACTCTTTCTACTCCCAGACATCCCATTTCTTCATGTAACTCCCTGAACACTGTCCTATGAAACGTTTCAGGAAGAACAAGTTGTACATGCGAGCCACTTCCTTCACTTTTTCAACGAGGGATGCCGTCTTCTCCAGCATCTAGCTTCTTCCATTAACTTTAAAGAGCATCGAAGGTCGGGTAGTGCCTGCCTTGCAGAGTTGGTTTTTTGCCACTTTGTTTATGTTCAGTCACTTTGCCGATGGTATGGTCTTCTTTCTGAGCCTGGTAAAGTAGAGCTCTTTGGGTGTAATGGGTTATACTTGCAATGTAACCTTATCATCCATCGTGTGCTTCACCACTGTTAGCCTCCTGGATAAAGCTGCAAGCCAAACTGCTTCCACTTGGCACTGAGCGTTCATAGTTTCCACTGTGGCTTTCATCCATTCAGGTTCAACTTCCTCCTTGCTTTCACAAATATATTGCTCGATAACCATCCTTGAAAAGGCATCCTCATCTCTATTCGCAGTTCCTGGACGATACTTAACAGTGAAAATAAAATCAGAAAGCTCTGCTACCAAGCGGTGACCTATAGCAAAAGCCTGGCAGAGGTGAGCACATAAATTAACAGGTGGTTATCAGTGTACACAGTAACATACGGTGCATAATATAGATAGTCTCCGGAACTGTCCAGGGTCGTTCAGTTATGGACCACTTGAGGGCTACAAATTAAGGTTTGCTGGAATGGAGATGATAGTTCCTTTCTTTAGCTGTCAGTGTGGGAGAATCATAAGCAACAATTATCTCTTTCCTTTCCATCCTGCATCTGATACAGAGCTCCACCTAGACCTTCCATCAGTGTACAGGATAAATAAAAGTGGTGTGGGGTCTGATAATATCAGATTCCTCTGAATTCCTTTTATAGACCCCGCGTCCTCTTCCTCTTTTGGCAAATGTCTCAGCTTCGTCCTGCAGTCTGATGATGGCCAATTTTCGCTGCTCTTCAGTCAATTTGTCCAGTTTTACTGGTGATGTCCTTACGGAACCAGAGGCTATTCATTACGAGACTCGGAACCTTGCTCTCGTGAGACCGGTTGACTTTGATATTCAGGCGAGACTTAGTTATCTTGTTCAGTCGACGTGCTACTCTTAGGGTGTAGTAGAATCCTTTGTTTGGGCTTCCAAGGATGTGACGGATTGAACTAGGTGCAGGCTCTCCAGTGGTGTACGGCAACCAACAATTATGTCATGCTTTGTGGGATTATGGACTTCAATATTCACGTTGCGAGATAATCCTCTAGACAACACAGGTAGTTGCTCAGACAGTTCCAGTTCAGCTGGCCAGGCTGACTCTTGAGCTGGTTCAAGCGGCACTGATGTTCTTTCTTCAAGGGGACCTCAGTCCACACGACAAGTTACCGCAAGCGTTTGTACACCCGTACTTTGCACTAGATTAACCAACACAGTTACATTCTCGTTTCACTTCACTGAAGGCTGAACTCATACGCCCTCCGAGGAAAACTGCGCTGCCTTCTGTATTGATCTGGACCTTTAATTAATTATAACCAATGATTGGATATTCCAAATTGTCTCTTGCAACCAAAAGTGGCACTGTGAGTGGGGTGGATAACTAAGCACCTGAGTTAACTGAAAGTGTACTTCTACCCGTCCATCAACTGGTGAGCAGTTAGCTCCTATCAGGTTAATTCAGTCCTGCTTCCTCTCCAAGCAACTCTTCAATATCCCTTGGCTTTAGGGAAGGCAGATATTCTCCAAGCCAACTTTTCGACGCAATGGATACCTGTGCACCTGTGTCCCAAAGATATTCCGTTCAACGCACACTACGACCGACTTATACTTTTTGCCTACAAGGTTGGCTACTGCTACATGTTGCTTGGGTGTTAAATGACTGGCAAACAAATAACCATCCTCACGTTCCACTCGCGAAAGTTTCTGTGTTTCTAGATGTTCAATCCCCTGACAACGACTCTTGTGACTGCTTCAGTGAAGTTTCTGGCATCTCTGTCCACAACACCGAACCGCTTTTCAAGCCGATTGTTGGTTCTGAGATCCTAGTGGTGTGCAGGTAATTCATTGGTCTCCGGCTCGATTCTTCATCAATAGACTCCTTCAAGGTGGCGTGTTCAGAACGGACCACCCATAGTGGATGAAATTATCCTCCTTAGTATTGCCTCCCTCGGGGCGTTTTAACTTCTTATCATTTGTAACTGGTTGGACAGCCCCTTCCCCTGTCTGTGACTCATGTACCTCATTAACTTTTGGATTCTTATGAAGAGTAGACGATCCTAATTTTGAATTTCTCTCAGTTTCTTCCAAAACAATTTCATTCATTTGCTGAATAACATCTTCATCTTGTACATCTGGGTTTTGCAGGAGTGGCCTCAATCTGGGCCAGATGGCTTCGAGAAGAACAGTATCCACTTAGTGGAGAGACATACTTTAATGGAGTGTCTGCCCCCTTTGAAGCAAACATGATATTCTCCCTGGTATCTAGGGCCCTAATTAGAAAGCCATGAGATTCCTCCTGGGGCGTTTTAACTAAAGTAGAGAGCTCGCGATAAAGTTGTAGCACTCTTTCCCTGATAGTGGGGTTTCAGTATACATTTTAGACGAGGAAGAGTCAAACTCTCCAGACCTTCTTAATAGCTTCCTAATCTCATCTCTGGCTTAACAGACTTGACCACAGCATCTTTTACTTCAAAGGGCTTGTAGCCTTTTTGTAAAGCATCCTCAATCTGTCTTGCTAAGCTGATGAACCTCAGTTTCTTCTTTTGCCCCGACTTCCCAATCTGCTTCCCAATCTGCTTCCTCCAGGTGTTTCACTTCAGACGCCTTTGTACTTTTTAATGTGCCTTGGAGCTTCCATCAGCCTTACAAGTCCCTTTCTATTCTTTTCCCTCGTGTCATCACCACTGTATCCCAGAGTTTTATCGATCTCCTCCAGTTCTTTAACTCCTAACTGACAGAGATAACTCTGTATCTGCATCTGGATATTCTCAATTTCCATTGTGTATTTTCTTGCTAGGCTTGTTTCCTTTGATCTATTTACTTGCGCTCTTTGACTTCTTTCACTCTAATACGCGGACCATGCTTGGACTTTTGCGTTAAATTTTCTCCCGAACAGGCCTGAAAATGTTACGTGCCGACCGCGGAAGGGAGAAGACGAAGTCGTTCGCATAACACACAAACATAATAAGCAATATAGCGGACAAATGTTTATTTTTCCCGTGATGCTTCGCGACGAAATAAACTTGTTTAAGGGAGGAGGGGTGGTGTCAGTTTCTTCATGTCTTCTTGTCCTGAACATGTGCATCAAGTAAACAAAATTGCACAGAAAAACTGGGAGACCGGTTTAGTTACCATCACTCGCTTAAGTTAACCCTCAAAGCTTCGCCTCTCGGGCAAATATTTCTTTTAAGAACATCAAATTTCCGCGGGGCAACTATCAGCTGATAGTTTCACGACAGAAACTCTCTATTGTTCAAATAGATAGTGGATAACGTAGCCAATCAGAGAACAGCATTCGTGATGGAACGCTAGTAAATGTATACTAAAACTCGATAGAAACACGGTACATCATACAGATGATGTTATGCAGACAGTTAAATAATGTGAATTGATAACAAGGATTGTCATTAAAACCTGATTGACAACTGACTTCGATTTCCTGTTATAGGGATATGTTAATATAAACTGTTTTCCTTTAAAAGGAATGGTTTGGTTTAGTTGTTCGCTCACCATTCGACGCCATTCTATACTGTGCAAATCAGGAGGATGCATATAGCAGAATGGAAAACGAACCGCAAAATATAGCTGCTGTGTAGCTTTATTGTTTACGATGAAGCCTTTTTAGAATCATATTCCTTCAAGAACTGAGCTCAACTCATGTAGATTAAGAAGTCTGAATCTACAGGAACCACTAATTCTGTGTTGGATGTAAACGAGCAACCTCAAAAAACTGGAATACTAAAAAGAGATATTGCCGCAGCGGAAAAACTTTCTCATTTCGGTCAACCGGTTAAATCCCCCACGAAAATTCTTGATTATCTGAGCGCTATCGAGCACTTCCGGGTTTTATCGGCAGTCATATAAATATATATTGCCATACTGCCGCAGCAATTCTTATTCAAACCTTCACTTCTGGTTACAGAAAAACCTACTGAAATTTCTGCTACAGACTTCCGCTTGTGCCTCTAAAACTCGATAGTTTTAGGAAACACTCAAGGAAAAAGAAAAGGAACTCGCCCATTTACTTGAATGATCAAAATTCATATTTTCTTTGCCTGCTTCATTGCCCCCTTCATCATAATGCCAACAGCTTGGGCAGTTCTGTATTTCTATCGATTTGTGGAAGCGCAGCTTTCAGTGAACGTGTTCTTACAGGGTGTTTTTTCATTGTTACATATCATACGATTATTACTCGCTTGAAAATTATTATTTAAGTCCAGCAGTTTTAACAATTTTTTCTCATATGTTTTTTCACACCGTTAAAACAATGATTTAATACAATATGCGGGTAATATTGACTTTGATATTTTACAACTTATCAATGAAATTTCTGGAAACTTAGAAATAAAAACGCAAAATGACTACCTTACCTGAAACGTTTCGCTGCCGGTTGAACGGTAATGTTTTAGCCAATCCAAAAAAGTGATATCACTGATGAAATCGCAAGAATAGGATTATGAAAGACAGTAGCCCTGAGTTCACTAATCATTGTAAAAAGGTTTTTAAACAACTTGGACCATATGCTTACCACCCGGTGCTCGTTATATTAAACCATGTCCACAATACGCTGGAGAAAATTGAAAACGCGGTTTTATTTCTCTGGTTTGCCCAACTGTACACAACTAATCCGTCACGAATACGGAAATTTTCCAAAATGCTCTTCAAACTGGAGGAATTTGAGAACGCCTTCATTGCGCCTTAGTTTGGACGGAAAATATTTTGAAAAGTGAGCTTTTTGAAAACGATGACGTCACGATAATCACGTGATTTCCCTGACAGAGGTTTCTCCAAACGCAAATCGAAAATGACCGATGATTTTTGCGTTATCAAATATCTCCGATGAAATGTGAATGGGGCTCTATTTGTATAGTTATCATAGGAAATGGAGGAATATTGTTGGCTGTATGCATTTTCATATTAGAGTTACATCAATTTTCTTTTAAAAAATTTAATAGAAAAGTTTTGACGTTCAATATTTTTGCATTTTAATTAAATTCCACACGTATTGTAAAGACAGGTTTTGGCAAACGGTTATTCATTACGAATGTCGATAGTACCAGCTCTTACTGAGCTCAACACGTGAAACTGAGAGCCAATCACATATATTACCTAGCTTTATAATCCATCAAATATTTTACCTCGCACGGGATTAATAGCTAAACCTGGGGAATAACCGAGTGATGTTCCCCAATTTTCAGATCGCGCGTGTCGAGAAAAAAGTATTTGTGTGCGTTGATCTACAACCGCAGTTCAAATAAATGAATTATTTCATATATACTTCACATCATAATAAACAAAGTAGTCTCCATTCGAATTTAAAAAAATGGGCTGATATTTGTCTTTGGACATTATCTGTTACTCGGAGCTCACAGTTTTCCTCAAAGGAGAATTGTTTGCTTCTCGAAACAGTTAATGACCGTGGAACAATTTCTGATCATTTTACCGCGCCAAATGGAAGCTACTGTTTATATGTACAGAAACAGCGAAAAAATGCTGCAACAACAACAAACACAACACCAAAAACTTTTATTCACTCCAGATCTACAAATAATTTATTACAATATCATAAATTAAAAGCAAGAATGTTAGGGGTGCTTGCTACGTGCTATTGACTAACATACAAAAGCTATTAAATAGGCCCTTTGCATAATCTGGTCATATGGTACGGAATAAATTATGCTGGGACGAAAGTTGTATGCACAGTGAGACTTCCAAAACAAAGTAACTCGTGCTAGTCCAGCCCGATTTTTCTTTGTTTTGAAAGTCCCACTGCGTTATTTGGGTCCCGGCATAATTTATTCCGTACCATGTGACTGGATCGTGCAAAGGGCCTATTAATACAAAGACGTGTCTGATCACGCCGCTGTTACATACACAACTTAAGCAGCTGTAATGATATTAACGCCTGAACAACCTCAGGATTGAATGGTGTTTGGACCCATGACCTCTGGGGAACTGGTGCAAGCCAACTGAGAACTGGTCACGTTTTGATTTTGTAATACACCCGTAGATGGTATATGCTGTAAGCATCACCTATCTCATAAGAGCACCCCTTATTACGAATTCAATAAGCGTCCTCTTTCTTGAAGAGCACAATAGCGAAATTAACTTTCAAGATATTGACATTGAATAAACAGATTAAAAAAAGGAACTCTGAACGTAAAACTAAAAATTAACAAAGTTCTTGAGTTAACCTTTTTTCTTAAAAGTATTGCACCATATTGATATATCTAGAGGCAAAAAGAAACAAGCACCTATCCGTTGTAAGCGCCCCTCTTTATAAAGGAGGAGCCTTAATTAAACTACCAAACGTGCATAGCGCCAATATTGCTAACTCGTAACATAACGATAACCTTTCTCCCGTCTCTATGAAACGTAAAGTTGCACTCCATGTGAGACCTTCCCTTCTCTTAATGCTCAAAGAAAGAAAAAAGAACATTAATGCCTCGCAAGGCACTTTAAAGTGCTAGCATTTATCATAACGTTATCTCTTCGATATGTACTGTGCCGTCACATTCTCCTTTAACTAAAAAAACGCAGCGTTAATTAATGAAAGAAGAAGTGTTTTAGATTTTTTGAACACTCCAAAGATGATGTCCCTGTCTTAGGGGTTAGAGGTTGTGGGCAAACTCGATTTCGTGTGGATCCCGTTCAGTTACAGCATGTTATACCCTTTAGCTTCTCTCTGAAGTTTTTGTTAACCAGAGCGTACACAAATGGGTTGACAGCGGAATTGAACAATACCAGCATATGAATAACAGCGTAAGCGAGTTCACTGACGCTGACAGATGTGAAGACGTCTAAATTGTGCGCAATTACGTCAGGCGCCCAACAGATTCCAAATATGGCAGTGACAATTACCCCCATCAACGTGACTCGCTTTCGCACTCTCAGGACGCCCTATGTGTAGAGAGTGACATTTAGATAGTAACAATGAATGCAAAAGAAAGTCTTCCAAAGAGGACATATATCTCTAACAGTGTCACAAGGACAATGTAATGTGCATACAAAGATACGAACAGGCAGTGAGACAGACAGACAGACAGACAGACAGACAGACGGACAGACACGCATGGAAATTTCATTTACTTTCCAGTTTACAGAGAAGCATTTCTACTACCTAATCGGTTAACAATTAAAATCATAAAAGAATAATTAGAACAGTGCCGACAAATTTATTTAAATTCAATTGAGAATGGTGTTGAAATCTGCAACTACCAGCGCGATATTAATTTGGAAGTGAGAAACCTGGCAACTGAACTAACGGCTTTAAAGTCCTTAGAAGCTGATGCTTTTGGCACGAAGAAAATATTAGTATAGATTCTCTTAAGGAATATTTGCTACATATGCATCACAGACTAAACAATCCTTTTAAAACATTTCTAGAATGTTCAGGGCACCAGAATATGATCAACTTAGCTATATATATTTTTAGAATTTTCAACCATGAACGTTCATTTGAATTCTTCAGTAGTTATCGTCCGTGAAGCGATGGAAAAATGTTCACTTCAGTTTGTTAATACTTACCCTGTCGGAAAGTGAGTTGATTCCCAGGATCACGTTTGAACCACAAAGTGTAGATGATTCTGCAATACAACCCAGCCATCAGTACCATGGCTGCAACTACAGTAGTTGACCAGAGCAAAAATAAAGTTTTTTGCGCCCATTCTTCAGTAATCGGCACACAGGCATTTTCCTTTACGTTTAAGGCTAAGAACTTTGGTATGTTGAGTATCAATGGGAAGAACCAAGAACCAAGAACGACTACCTGAAGTAGGAAAGCATAAAAAAGACAACTGTTAAAGCCTGTTAACGCATGAAAGTATCTTTGAGGGATTAATGAGTTAGATCTGACTGAGCTCTGGTTTGTCATCTTTAACAGTTCGTCACCTCGGCCCAATCCTTACCGGAAATTTCGACGCCTTTTCAACTTCGAGTGCCTTCTTTGCACCAAAAAACGGGCACCGCCTTTCGTGTTTCCTTGACGACATCAATAATTTGCGTAAGCTAAAAATTTGCCAACGCAATTGAAAAATTCGAATTGCCCACTGAGAATTTTACACGTAACTTGCGACAATCTCATGAACTACAACTTGACTTCGCGCTCTGGTCCTGTGAACATTTCTTTTAAATTACAACACAAAGTGCATTACCAACAAAACAAGACAAAACTACTATACCACTAATGATACGGTACTTATACCACTTACTATGCGATACTAACTTAGAGGACAATTCTTACACTACTAATGATTAATGATTTATTATTAACTCAGCTCGGTTTTACAAGATATCTAGGTTAGATTTACATAGGAAATAAACACAGTACAGCTAAGGAATAAAGGAAAAATATAACAATGAAATAGAGAGCGTGTAGGGATCATCCAAATAGCAAAGGCTAATCTAGCAAAGGCTAAACTAGTGGATGACCTCTATAATTTATAAAATAAATTATAAAAAAAAAAAAAACTTTTACAGTTTGTTTTTGTTTTTCCATTACACACCTTTGTACCTAGCGAATTACAATGCCGAACAGTAATTTTCCAGGGCATGTCTTGCAAGGTTAGGAGCCCGCAACAGTAGAAAACAAAGAAACCATTCTTCAGGAGCTGGAAGGCGGATAGTAACCAATCACAATGGGGAAAACATACTATTCGCTGGTTTGGTAAATAGTAATGGTAATGATTGAACGTTTTTTATTGAAAGGAATGCTCCAACTGCTTCATAGACTACAAAAAGTCTTCTTATGTTTCGGTAAAAAGCAAAGAGAGCATTTTGCATAAATGCCTGCGTAATCCGACATTGAGTAGGCAATTAATCAGAATGCATAAAAACACTCTCAACTAGTTTGGTATAAAGTAATTGTAATAACTAAGCTTTGTAAGTGACTCACCTTCAGTTTACCCTTGGTAAATTTACCTACGTTAGGATAGATTACCGCATAATATCGTTCAGCGGCAATTGCAACCAAAGTGATCACCGAGGAGGTCTGCAGCGATCCATGCAAGTTTCCACTTGTTACAAATTTGCACAAAAATGTACCAATTGTTCCCCCTGGGTGGGTGGGAGCGATGTCGAGGAAAGTCTGTGGTGTAACTAAGGTCGCATACGAGGCATCCGCTATAGCCAGGTTCACAAGTAAATAGTTGATGGGAGTCCTGTGGAATATCATAAATCAAGAGAGAATTCGAAATAAGAGACTTAATTCTTCAAACTAGACCTTATTGCGAAGATTATCCCTCTTAAATTGTTTGTAGACCATTTCAGGCTTCGGAAACCTCAGGAGGATCTAGAAAAATTAAAGGCACTCCCCTCCGCCTGGACGGTACAAGCGCCTTTACATTAGTTTCCATCCTCCACGAAAACTTTGCTTTGATTCCTTTTTGAATGTAAACGCTCCAGTGGACTTCCGTTTTTAGGAATACTGATTCCAACATTCCAGAATGCGTTGTTGCGTTGTTAAGTAAAAAAAAACTTTAAAAGTTTAAAAAAAACAGTTGAATTGCCTGATTTGTAATTCTTACACTCCGATGTAAATTGGAATGCGCGAACTTATAATTGAAAAAAAAAAAACTTTCAAAACATTAATCTCTTTGCAGTTCTCCCATGTTCACATCAGGCTATGTAAGAATGTTGTGTAAGCCTTCAATAGTGTTTCAAAAAAGGCTGGGCTATTTTAGTTATTTTTGTTTCAACATACCTCATGTCTCGATGTTTTTTTATGATCGCACAAACGAGGCAATTTCCAACGATATCTGCGATGACAAGTATGGAGTGTACCGTTGCTATAGCAATACCAGATGATTGAAGCATGACTGAATGTTGTCACTGTTAAACAGTCACGAGGCCTTCTAGGTTTAATGAAAAGATAAAGAAGAATGCATCCCTGGCAACTAAGCCGATCATCGGTGTAAACGGTAAGAGAAAACAAAAGTGGCAATCACTAAATGTGAGAGATATTCGATGTGTAATGAATGTTTCGTCATTTAATGTTTCATACGTACATATAGGAGCGAAAACATCGTATCTTCAAATTATGTTGTTTATTTTGGTTTGATAATATTCTTACCGCGTAACTTAGTAAGAGGCACATCAGTCTTACGAAGTACACGTGTTTTAAAATACATGCAGGCGTTTTCTGAGGGAGCCCGAATCATCGCTATCATCTGATCTCAGCTAACAATTGCGTAGATTTGCCGCCATTATCTCACTCTTAATCCCTATGACGCTGTTTTCTTCTCAAGCCCAAAAAAAGATGGTGCTCGCCTGATCAAAATGAGCTCCCTTAAGTCAGAACCCGTCGAAAAGGCGACTAGCATGAAATAAAAATCAACCACTCATGCAATAACCACCATTGATGCAATAAAGTTTTTAACCACTGTTCTTGCACTGAGTAGGTATTAAAAGTCCACGACATAATGATAAAGCGAAGCTTTCTTGACAATTCGACTGAATTCCTGCCTTTTGGGTTTCTAAAACTTTTGTCTTACCATTTGAAACAAAAGGAAACTGTCCGCAAAAAACAGAAATACAGAAATACACATACACAAAAAAAATCAATAATAATAAAAAAAAAAAAAACAAAAGGAAAAAATCAAACAACCAAACAAAATCAACGAGCACTCATTAAAAAAAAAAAAAAATGCTGGGTCATTTTATTTGGAAATTTTTGTGTCCCTTGGTTAGGTCATACATAATAATGAACATTTTAAATAATTGTTAGAAGTTTATCTTTATTCAGAGCTGTTCTATAATATGATGATGTTAACGACAAATAACGCTGTTTTAAAACAATAGAAGACCATGTGTTGCAGACAGTTTGCCAATTTTCATCGAAGACATGGACTGTTATTCCAAACACCAACTGCTCGCAGAGTCGATTAACAACTGATCTAAATTTCTCGCAGAAAATTAACTGTTTTTCTTTAAAACTATGGTTTAGTTGGTCGTCCAGCATTCTATGCCATTCTTATTTAAAATCATGGGCGAATTAGGAGAACGGATAGGAACAGAAGGAAATATGTTTCTTTTGTTTCCCTTTCTTGTTTACCATATAAATCTTTTACATGATTTTCCTTCACGAACGAATTTTAAATTGCGCGGATTAAATGCTTGTGCTACACTCCACAGCAGTAAAATCACCCTGGACTAAACGGTGTCGAAGAATTATATAAGTTTGCTCTGACGATAATTCACCCACATCAACTTCAAGTTAATCAAGTAGACATAGCCTGCGTTGCAGACGAAACTAAACCCCGGTATCAGGCTACCTAGACACGGTTCACTTCAAATATTGGCAAACTTCTTCTGTCGTAGCCAGTTCTTTCAAAATATCAATTAAATATATGCTCATATTGATAGCAATGAGTGTGGTCTCAAACCTTCAAAGGTATTCCCCTCATCCCCTCACAGATCACAATTATCACTGACTACAAAATACCAAAAAAGATTACAGAATGTTGGGCGGAAAATGCAAGAAAGTCTCTATATTAAACAGGACTAAAATATTGAAGAAAGTGTTGGAAATTAAAGATAAGCGTTTTAGCTACGAATGAAATTGTTTAGTTTTCATGCTTAATTGAGTTTATTCATAACAAATGGAATGGAAATATAGTGAGTTGGTCTCAAGGTGATTCCTAAGTATGCATTGCGCATTCCTACTGCGCACGATTTTCGCGTCATCAGCGCGCACAAATGAGCGCGTGCACGTACACAACGAAAGAAATTTCCCTCAACTAAAGCTCGATCGTGAAATAAATGTTCCTTTTCTTTTAAACGAGCATGGTGACCTATATTTTCTATTGCATGATGATAGTGTACATATTATATTCTTTAAGTTAAAAAAAAAAAATTAAAAAAAGTCATCGGACAGAAAAAAGGATATAGGTGAAAGCGTGCTAAGGCCGTTACTCTGGAATGCAAATTATGAACGCAAAAACAACGACTCTACGAACGCTTTACGTCCACGTCGTTTTAAATGACGTGAGTTTTCGACAAATTTTATATCATATTGTTGCACATGCTCGACACTTTCTACCTGTCAAGTTTTTTCCTAGTAAGTATTACTTTAATAAACCATGCTTCCAGCTACCGCTACATCTCTTAAACGAGCATGGTGACTTAATTTTTATTGTGTTTTTCGAAACAGTGCTTGGTAGAGAACATTCAGGATAAGTTTCACAAAAAAATTCATCGGTAACTTTCATTTCTGAGGAATCACCTTCAATGATAACGAGTGATATTTTTACTGATCTACAGAAAACGCCATTTCTGTGCTAGCTAAAAGACCGCCATGAAAAGAGTCAAGTAACATAAACTATAGCTATTTGTATATCCATTGGCCTTAGCGGCAAAACGTCCTCATCCACTTCAGTCATTTAGGAAAGCAAAACCAAGAACAGTTATAAATATTATCCCATTATCGAGCGAGTCGATTCAAAGCTCTATATTCACGCAGCTAGTGCTAGGGTTTAGCTTTTCTAGTCCTCCCGAACCTCCACTTCTGGCTACAGAAAAATGTACAACGCGATAGAAAAGCGGAGATGTTTCTATTTCTTTTAGAAAACACTGGGGCAAAAAGAAAGAACGTCACTCATTAATTTGGATCGATCAAAGTTCAAGCTCTCTTTGTCCGCTTCATCATAATGCCAACAGCTTGAACTGTATAGTTCTGTGTTTCTATCGAGCTCTGGATAGCATATTATACGATTTATATTTGCTTGGAAATTACTCAGAAGCAATTCTTTTATAATTAGTTCAATGTTTTCGCACCATTGAAACTGAAACCGCTTTTAATACAACATGCAGACAACACCGAGAAACGTTTGCTAAATTTATGATATTCTAAAACCCATTAATACAATATCTGGAACCTTGGAAAAAATAACAAAAAGGTCACTTTTCGTTAGTAATAATCCTTACCTTGCAAATGCTTAAAGGGCGGAGAATCGCAGAATTTCTTGTAGCCAACCCAAAAACCGATGTAATTGTATGATGACAGGGAAGAAATGGATTATTAAAGACAACAACTCACTGATCACCATAAAGTTTTTGACTTTGGACATTATCTGGCTGTCATGACAACTATTCAAATAACTTAACATGCACCTGGTGGTGAACACATGGTCTCAGTTGGTTTTTGTGTCTGCTATATGCATATGCAAATGCAGACACTATGCAGAGCTGTAGAAATTTCGATCACTACTCATATAGTACAAGTGTGAAATTTTTTTATAGAGGTTTGACTGAGGTTCTCATTACAAGTCCATTTTGTGATTATGTACATGAGGGACAGGTAAAGCGTAACCATTTGTCGTGAATCTGTCGTGAACCACGATGAATGTCGTCACTCAATCGTGAATTATCGTAACCCTTACCATTGGTTGCGAGAAAATTACGAATTCAAGACAACATTCGGAACCAATAGAATTCGAGGAAATGAGTCGGCAATTGCGTCAACGATCAAGTGGGAAAGAAGGCAACCCACGCTTCGCGAACGAAGAACATTTTGCGTTTTGTCTCCGTAGCTGTTGGGTTTCACTGTGGACGTCGGAAAGCGAGGTAAGTGAGTGAGTCTTTTTTATTTTCTGAAGTTTGTCATGAATTTCTTAAAAGGTGTTGTCTCAATATGTCACAGCTTTCGAAGTGCGAGTCAACTTGGCCGAATAAATGGCTTTGACAGATGCTTTCAGGTTGTCGATCGATGCACAGCTCGGCGTAGACTTTCTGAAAAGTCCTTCGTCTTGTTTATTCAGTACCTCTCGCTCGCTCGGCCGCTTCGTGGCCTAACATATTCAACTATTAAATTCATAAAGTCGACTTGTGCGGCAAGTCTAAGCTCGGCGCCATAGAGTTACTCCTTTGCTTGCCAAGACACGAATTTTAAAGTTTTATCAGCCCCATATACAGTGGAACCTCGATTTAACGAAGTCGCTGGGGACTTGCGAAATTTGTTCGTTAAATGGAGGGTTCGTTATATCGAAAAACTCGATATAACGAATTTGAGGGGAAATGACAAAATGTTCGTTATATCGAGGTCATAGCTAATGATTGATTTGTAACACAGGTGACTTCTGTGGAAATACTATAGTGCCAATGTCTATGACATATACATGTAATAGCCGTTGACTGAAACGTTGCTGTCTCTTTACCACAAGGATTAAATGATTTGCTGACTGTTGATCTGTTCAGCGCTTATCTGCTGTCGCGTGTTGACATTGTAATTCGTTATATCGAGGTAGATTGTACGTTTGGGCTTCCGGATTATCTTCGTTATATCGAGGTTCGTTATATCTTGGTTCGTATCCATACATTTTACTGTAACTTTGGCCGGGACGAAGAGTATCGTTCGTTATATCGAGGACTTCGCTAAATAGAGGTTCGCTAAATCGAAGTTCCACTGTATGGGGAAACAAAAGCCGAAAACATCTATCATTGCCCGAACGTCTGCGAAAGCTGTAGACAGTTTATACGCAAGAATTTGTTTAAGAACCATTATCTAATTAAAGTTAACCTAACCTAGCCTTGATATCAGAACTAGTAGTTTTGTTTAATGCACCAGTCAATGATAAGCCCCCCCCCGGGGGGGGGGGGGGCACACCTGGGGGGATTTGGCCTTTTTGCCTATTTTTATGTCAAATGCTTTACCCAGGGGGAAAACACTGATGTGAAATACCCCTTCCATGGTTCTAAATTTGTTTGATTTGAGATGATGAAATTACAACGCAATTTATTTCTTTGTTACTCTAAAAAGATTAAACAAACATGAGATCTTCTGCAATGCAGAGAGGGCACTTCCAGTCATAGTCATTAGTTGGGATCTCGAAGCCAACGCAGTACTGGTGGGAGACAATCACGATAGAAGTTTGATAATGATCAGTAAAAATTGCCATGAGAAATTAATATTTCAAATACCTTATTTGTGCTCTCTTTTGATACTCAGACTATCAATCGTTAATAAGAACAACACTGAGATCACAACACTCACCTCCTTTGACAAATTCTTGAAATCCCCTCGCTGCCACAACTTTTTTTACGTCTTGCTATATCCTAGGCCTTGTAAAGGCGGAATTTCCCAAGCGCCTTTTCACGAGGTTTTCAAAGTCCAACGCGATAACGAATATTCAGAAGTTAACAGGCAAATTCTATACGATCACTTGTGTGGAGGCACCGCACAAAGCAACTTCCAAAATGGCGCTGCAATGCCAAGGAGCTCTGGGTATAATTTCAAGATGGCGGGACTAGGCTTCAGGCTCCTGTAGATTTGGTCAAATTACCCACGCTCGGGAACTTGTGTTATGTCAAATCTTTAACCATTCCTCATCCAGGGGAAAGGAAATACTGCCAAATCTCCCCGGGTCGCCCCCCCCCCCCCCCCCCCCCGGGCTTAACACTGACTGGTACATAACTATTACCTGAGGAAAACTTTAAGCAAAACTTTCCGTGCAATAATGAGCCTTGTTGTGGCCTTGCCGCCATCTTGTGCTAAAGAATTTCGTGGCCATTCCAAAATAGTTACACAAATGAAACGACGCGGAGACCGGGAGCCGTCTTGATTACCAAAAAAGATTATAAGATCCATGAAAAAGAGAAAGGTTAGGTGCAAGCTGGAGTGTATTCTCAGAACATTTACTCCTAAATCGTCCAGATTGTGTGGCTTAAGGACCTACTATAAGTTATCGTATGTAACACATCTGCACAAATGTGAATGTTTTTTCAAAATAACGTTTGTTTATTTTGGAAAATAACAAACAAATAACTAGCTCTTCCCTAAATAATCACAAAATAACAAAATCAACCAGCAGTACCAAAAGACACGGTGTCTCGAGAATGAAGCCTTTGACATCTGGTGATATCAAGTTAAATCCAGGCCCTGAACAATATTAAAACGGTTAAACTATATTGTCAGTTGGTTCCATTGTGTTGTTAAACATGCGACGTCAGCTAGGATTGAGACCTGTTGATGTTGGTGGTGAAGACGACGGTTTTTTTTCCGAGCAGTTTCTCATCAGTTATATGGTGATCCCAATCATCACTTGCTCGTTAGACAAGCTGGTGTTCAATACCATAGCAATAGCCCTGGACGTCTTACTGAAAGCAACACTGAGAATTCATGGAATGAATATATCAATAATATGTCAATGCAAGGTACATGGTGCGATGCACTGATTGTAGAAGCAGTTGTAGACTGTCAAAATGTAGCAATTCATATTATAGAATCTCATGAAAATTTTACTGGGGAAACTTTGATAGAGCCACATTGTTTAGCGCGGGACCCCTCAACAACAATATTAAGACAACACCTTTAAGAAATTCCTAACAAACTTAACAAGATGAAAAAAGTTCACTCACGTGCTTGGTTTTCCAATGTCCACAGTGAAAGCCAAAAGCTACGGAGACAAAACGCAAATGTCCATTCTTCGCGAAGCGTGCGTTGCCTTGTTTCCCATGTTATTGTTGATTTCCAAATAGCAGACACATGTACGTAGCTCATTTGCATAATGCAGCGCGTGCACTTTCAAGTCCGAGTCGGTGTTTTCAATTGTCACAAATCTTGGCAAAGATTTCTCTCGTTATCTTTGATATTGTAAAGGAAAACAAACAAACAAACAAACGAATCGAATGTGGTTTAGCGTTTTTAATCAATCTGAATGCAGAAATTGTTGCTTGTATATTATCATTCAGAAAATCGCGCCACAAGCCAAATCTGGAAAATACTTCCAAATATGGTTTTTTCCCCGATTTGGGGGGAAAAATGGCGGCGTTCTGAGCATGCGCATGCAAGTTATCCTGGACTCTTCTTTCACCCGCCAGGGTTCAGCCCCTTTATGGGGCGGGAAGAAAGGAGAGTTCAGGGACTGGACTATATTAAACCCGGTCCACAATACGCTGGAGAAAATTGAAAACGCAGCTTAATTTCTACGGTTATGCCCACCGTCCACAACTATTCCGTTACGAATACGGAGCTTTTTCAAAACGCTCTTCAAGCCGGAAGAATTTGAAGAAGCCTTCCTTGCGCCTTAGCTTGGACGGAGAGTATTTTAAACTTTTCAAAAACGATAATTTCACAACAACCACGTGATTTCCCTGCCTGAGTTTTTCTTCAAACACAAATCCAAAATGACCGATGATTTTTGCGTTTTACAATTTTTCTGACGCACTGTGAGCGGAAAACATTTGAAGCGCTTTCAGGGTGAAACCTCCGTTTCCCCAAATTTCTCCGGTAAAGTGTGAATCAGGGCCTTATTTGAATAGTTATAATAAAAAAGAGCATTAAAATTAAAAGGCGTCTTTATTTTAATGGTTATCATATATTTTCAAATCAATTTTTACAAACGTATTGACGTTCAAATTTTTTTTGCATTTTAATACAATTGCAGACGTATTTGGTAAACAGTTACTCATTATGAATAACGATACTGGGAGCACTTTCTGAGCTAAGCACGCGAAACTAAGAGCCAATCACACATATCAGCCAGATTTATAATCCATCATTGCAAATATTTTTGTTCACACGAGACTAATGTAAACGCGTCACATAACTGAATATCTCCAGCTAAACCTGAGGAATAACCGAGTGATGTTACCCAATTTCTAGATCGTGCAAGTTGAGGAAAAAAAAAAACATTTGGAAAGGATAGCAAGCATAATAAACAAAATAACCTCCATTCGACTTTAGAAAATGCGCTGATATTTGTCCTTGGATCTTATCTGTTACTCGGAGCTCACAGTTTTCCTTCGAAAGAAAAACTGTTCGTTTCTCGAAACAGTTAACGTCCGTGGATTATTATTGGATTATTACTGGATTATTATTCAGACCCAAAAAATATTATTCTGAATAGGAATAATAGCAACAACTTAGTTTGGCTGTAAAAGGGGAAGTGGGTGAGTGGGAGAGCAAATACGTGTAGTCCTTGACTCACGAATAACTCAACATGGTGGAAGTCGGGAGTTCCTAATTGTACAGTAAGGTGTTTAAACTGAAAAGGAAATCACAAAAAACGGCAATTGGGGAGACCCAGCACCGAACGACGGCGAAATTCCCCCGGTTCAGGCAGCTCAATTACCTAGAGCTGACGCGGAAAATCACGTACCAGCAATCGTTGTCCAACCAGCGATGGTAGTTCAAGCGGTTTCAGTTGCGAACTACCAAGTTCCACCGCCAGAGAAATTTAACTTCAAACCAGAAGATTGGACACGTTGGATTCGGCGCTTGGAGAAATTTCGAAAGCAACTGGTCTGGATCAAAAAAGCGGCGAGAACCAAGTGAACACTTAAGTTTACTCGATGGGCGAAGAAGCAAATGACATAATGGTCTCGTTTGGACTCACTGCGCACGATGCGAAACAGTGCGAGTTAGTCAAGAACAGGTTTGAGAGTCATTTCATTGTTAAGATCTAGGGGATCCTTATTTTCGAGAGCGCTAAGTTTAAGCTCAGAAGTCAAAAAGAAGGTGAGTCAGTGGAAACCATCATTACTGATTTACATTGTCTCGCGGAACACTGTGAATTTGGCGTGCTAAAGGACGAAGTTATCCGAGATAGGATAGTTGTGGGGTTAAAAGACAAGAAGCTGTCTGAAAAACTGCAGTTAGATTCTAAATTGACTCTGGAGAAGGCAGTAACCCAAGCCAGGTAATCAGAGGCAGTTAAGAAACTGCAAGACATTCTACAGGGAACCCAACCAGACCCTACCTCAGCTAATGTGGATCAGATTTCGAAGAAAAGGGATAAAGGAGTTAAAGGGAAGGATCACAAGGATAAACCACCCAAGATACCTGAAACAAAATGTTCTAGATGTCTGGACACACCCCAATCTAAACAGGAATGTCCCGCCAATTACTCTAAGTGTAACAAGTGTTTCAAAAAGGGACACTGGGCAAAAGCATGCAAAGCCCTGTTGAAAAAGAAGGTTGGAGTATTTTTTAGCTGTCCAGGGGTCGAGCTAGAATGAGAATTCTTTCTCGGTCAATTCACTAGACATGGCTGAAGGAAACTCAAAGAAGTCATGGAAGGCCGAGGTCAAGTTAAATGAGCATGCAGTAAAATTTAGGGCGCGTTCGTTTGGGATATTCCGGAATAAGAATATATTCCGGAATGAATTCCGGAATGGAAATCCAGGTATTCAGGAATGAAAATACATCCCAAACAAACGCTTACTCGTATTATTCCAATTATTCTTATTGCGGATCGATCCCAAACGAACGCGCCCTTAAAGTGGACACTGGTGCAGATGTCACAGTAATACCACCAAATATATATCACAGTTTAGTACCAAAGCCTTCACTCAGTAAATGCGACAAGACGCTCATGGTCCCCTGCAAACATAAGCTGTATTGTTTGGGAAACTTCACAGACAAACTCTGTGTGGATAAGAAAGTTATTAGAGAGCTCATCTACGTTGTTAAAGATTTTGAGAGACCCCTACTGGGAAGGGATGCGGCAGAAGAATTAAAGTTAATTAACAGAGTTGACAATGTCAGCAGCGATGATTATAAGACAAAAATGGCAATTAAACCCCATAAAACCCCGGCCAAAAGATCGCAACATGCCAACGCAACATATCGCAACATTGTTGGGCGCAACAAGTTGCGTGCGTTTGGCCACCATGTTGCGATGTTTTGCGACATCTTGGGTGTTGTTGGTTCAAGTTTGAAAATGGTCAAACTTGAGCCAACAACACCCAACATGTCGCAACATGGTGGCCAAACGCACGCAAAATGTTGCGTTGACAGGTTGCGATCGTTTGGCCGGGGCTTAAGCTATTCACCTGTCTCGGTCAAATGAAGTTTTTTGCATCATCAGCATTGCATCATTTTTGCAACATTAGCGCGCAAATGAGCGCGTGCACGTGAACAACAAAATAAATTTCCCTCAAGCTAAGCTCGATAGCGAAATAAATGTTCTTTTCCTTTTAACGAGCATGGTGACTTATATTTTTTATTGTTTAATAGTAGTGTACATATCATCTCATTTAATTAAAAAAAGTTTAATTTTTTTTTTTATCGGAACGAAAAAAAGATATCGGTGAAAGCGTGCAAAAAAAAAAGCGTACTCTGGAATGCAAATTATGACCGGGAAAACAACCACTATTCGAACGCTTTACGTCCACGTCGTTTAAATTGGGTGATTTTCCGACGAATTTCATATGATATTGTTCCATATGCTCGACACTTTCTACCTGTCAGGTTTTTTTTCCCAGTATTACTTTAATAAACTATGCTTCCAGCTACCACAAAATATAACTTTGACCGACGAATAACGCGCGTGATTAGCACGAGTACAGCCTTAAATTGGGTAAGATTGACCCATCATATCTCTAATGCGAGAATGGTGGCTCATAATTTTAATTGTGTTTCGAAACAATGCTTGGTAGAGAATATTCAGGGAAAGTTTCAAAAAAATTCATCGGCAACTTTAATTTCTGAGAAATCACCTTGATACGAAGACCTAATTGTTCATGCCACTGTTACATACACAACTTGAGCATCTGTGATGATATTAAAGCCTAGTGTTTGGACTAATGACCTCTGGGCAACTGGACAGGTTTAAGCCAACTGGGAGCTGGTCACGTTTTGAGTTTGCAATACACCCGTAGATGGTATATGCTGTAAACATCACTTATCTCGTAAGCACACTCCCTACTACAAGTTCTTCTTAGCTTCTATTTTAGGCTTAACTGTCACAAAAATATCTAAGTTTATGAACTGTTGTAAATGCTGTTCCAGAAATGCTCATTATGAAACTGCTGTTTTAATTGACTCGCTTGACTTAATCCGTAATTATGTTGTAGTATAAAATGTATTTATTGCTGTTTTAATTGTTCGAAGTGTCAATTAAATATCAGCGTCCTCTTCCTTGAAGAGCGCCATAGCAAAAGTGACTTTCAGATATTGACATTGAAAAGTCAGATTAAAACAGTGAACTCTGAACGTAAAACTAAACATTACCGAAGTTCTTGAGTTAAAAGTATTATACCATATTAAGATACCTATATATCTAATGAGTCAAAAAGAAAGAGCCACCTATCCTTTATAGGCGCCCTCCTTTATAAACGAGGACCCTTAATTAAACTACCAAAAGTGTATATGTAGTGCCCGTGACGCTAAATCTTGTCTCTCAGGGCAGTTCAAAGTGCTAACATTTATCATAACGTTTTCTCTTCGATCTGTACGATGCCGTCACATTCTCAATTTACTATAAAAAACGCAGCATTACTTAATGAAAGAAGAAGTGTTTTAGATTTTTCGTTCACTACAAAGCTGATGTCCCTGACTTAGGCGTTAGAGATTCTTGGCGAACTCGATTTTGTGTGGATCCTGTACAGTTACAGCATGTCATACCCCTTAGCCTCTCGGAAGTTTTTGTTAACCAGAGCGTACACAAATGGGTTGACAGTGGAACTGAACAATACCAGCATATGAATAACAACGTAAGCGAGGTCACTGACGCTGACAGATGTAAAGACGTCTAAATTGTGCGCAATTACGTCAGGCGCCCAACAGATTCCAAATATGGCAGTGACAGTTATCCCCATCAAATTGACTCGCTTCCGCACTCTCAAGACGCCCTGTTTGTAGAGAAAGACATAATCTGATTTAGTTAATAACAATGAATTGTAAAAGAAAGTCCTCCAAACAGGACATATTTCCCTAACAGTGTCACAAGGACAATGTAATGTGCATGCAAAGATACGAACAGGCAGTGAGACAGACAGACAGACAGACGGACAGACGGACAGACGGACAGACGGACAGACAGACGGACAGACGGAAAGATAGACACACAGAAATAGAAACGGACAGACAGACGGACAGACAGACGGACGGACAGACAGACAGACAGACAGACACGCATGGAAATTTCATTTACTTTCTAGTTTACAGAGAAGCATTTCTGCTTCCAAATGTTACTAATTCAAATAACAAAAGAGTAATTAGAACAGAGCTGACAGCTTTATTTAAATTAATTTGAGAATGGTGTTGAAATCTGTAACAGCGCGATTTTGATTTAGACCTGCGGTACTGGACTAGGAGCCTGGTAACTGAAGTAGTCTTCAGTAGCTGATATTTTTGGCAGGGTGAAAACATTTGCTGGATCACAGACTAAACAAGCCTATTAAGTATTAACAGTATTAAGTTACGTGAAGAAATTTTAATAAAACAGAAAGAATGAAATCTGTTTGCAGGGTAACCGCATGATGATGGAGAACATTGACTTTACCGAACATCGCTAGAACAAAACTTTTCTAGAATGCCGGGGCACCAGAATACAAACACACAATACTTT
>JAHPZR010000739.1:0-12500 GCA_019787425.1 Platygyra sinensis | reverse complement strand
AGAATTTGGCTATTATATTTTATTCGGAGCCTGTCGAAACGAAGAAAAATCACTGTAGAACTACTTAAGACAATTAAACATACCTTCTCGAACATAGCTTACAGTAAAACAATAAGGATTCGCTTCACCATGGTATATCAATAATTTCGATGTCATCGAAAAATGGCGGAGGCTGACTAGGGTCCTTTAAGTCCTTCTTTAAAAATATGATTCAGTTGGTCGTCTATCATTCTATGCCATTCTAATTATAATGGGCGAATTAGGAGAATGGATAGGAGCAGAATGGAATATGTTTCTTTTGTTTCGCTTTCTTGTTTTCGATGTAATCTTTTACATTATTTTCCTTCACGGACGAATTTTAAATTGTGCGGATTAAATGCTCGTGCTACACTCCACAACTGTAAAATCACCCTGGACTTAAAGGTGTCAAAGAATTATATCACTTTGCTCTGACGATAATTCACCCAAATCAACTTCAAACTAAACAACTAAGAATTTTTCCAAAACTCAGCCTAGGCACGGTTCACTTCAAATATTGGCAAACTTCTTCTGTCGTAGTCAATTCTTTCAGATTATCAATTAAATATATGCTCATATTGATAATAATGAGCGTGGTCTAACGCCTCCAAAGGTATTCCCCTTACAGATCACATTTATGACTACAAAATACCAAAAAGACTACAGAATGTTGGGCGGAAAATGCAAGAAAATCTATATATTGAACAAAAAAAATATTGAAGAAAGTGTTGGAAAGACAAACGTTTTAGCTACGAATGAAATTGTTTAGTTTTCAGGCTTAATTGGGTTGACTCATAACAAATGCAATGAAAATATGAGTTGGTCTTAAGGAGGCTTAAAAGGGTATTTTATTGATGCAGTGTTTTGCGAAACGATGAAAGATTACAAAGAAGGATATAATGGTGTAGGCAAACTATATGACACCTTGAAACTCTATTGTTGGGCTAGATTTGTTGGGCTTGTGACGTCACATCAGTTACCATGGCAACACCCCAGGTCCACAAAAAGGCCCTCTAAATGTCAGTTTATGTAAATTATCTGAAAAACTAATTCGGTGGCCTACAATTTTTATTTCTTTGTTAATTGTGCGTGCATGCAAAAAATCAAGATAGGTCACCGAGCACATATACAACGAAAGAAATTTCCCTCAAGCAAAGCTTGATCGGGAAATAAATGTTCCTTTTCTGTTAAACGAGCCTGGTGAACTATATTTTTTATTGCATAATAATAGTGTACATATTATCTTCTTTAATTTAAAAAAAAAAAATTATCAGACAGAAAAGAAAGATATCGGTGAAAGCGTGCTGAAAACCGTTACTCTGGAATGCAAATTACGACCGCGAAAACAACGACTATACGAACGCTTGACATCCACGTCGTTTTAAACAGTGTAATTTTCGACAAATTTCATATCATATTGTTCCATATGCTCGACGCTTTCTAACTGTCAAGTTTTTTTTTCTAAGTATTACTTAAATAAATTGTGCTTCCACCTACCGCAAAATATAACTTGGACCGGTGAATAACGCGCGTGATTAGCACGAGTACAGGAATAAATTGGGTAAGACTGGTCCGTCACATCTCTTAAACGAGCATGATGACCTATAACTTTTATTGTGCTTTTGGAAACAGTGCTTGGTTGAGAACATTCAGGATAAGTTTCACAAAAAAAAAAAAATCATCGGTAACTTCAATTTCTGAAGAATCACCTTAAATGAAAACGAGTGATATTTTGCCTGATCTACAGGAAACGCCATTTCTGTGTTAGCTAAAAGACCGCCATGAAAAGAGTCAAGAAACAAAAACTATATCCATTGGCCTTAGCGGCAAAACGTCCTCATGCACTTCGGTCATTTAGGAAAGCAAAACCAAGAACAGTTATAAGTATTATCCCATTATCGAGCGCGTCGATTCAAAGCTCTATATTGACTGCAGCTGGTGCTAGGGTTTACGCAGCTTTTCTAGTCCTCCCGAACCTCCACTTCTGCTACAAAAAAAATGTACAACGCGATAGCCTAACTATCACCAGGGACTTTTCTTGGAAGCCTGGTTTTCAGTACAGGATCCGCAATCAGGAAATGACCACATCGCCATCCCAGAGGTCTACAAGTCTCTGGCTTGCGCGTAAGTCTCACGCTACGTTTTCAAGAAACTTCGCGAGTTTTTCCTCAGCGCGCGCTTGACGGGCTGTTATTTGAATCACACGTACTAACATTATATTTCAACTGATGAAGGCTTAAGCACCAGCCGAAACTTCTTGAACGAAACATCAAAAAAATAGTCAGTGTCAAACCATTATCTCGCTAGAAAATCGGAGATGAATTCTATTTCTTTTAGAAAACACTGGGGCGAAAAGAAAAGAACGTCACTCATTAATTTGGATCGATCAAAGTTCAAGCTCTCTTTCTCCGCTTCACATAATGCCAACAGCTTGAATTACATGGTTAGTTCTGTGTTTCTATCGAGCTCTGGATAGCATATTATGCGATTTATATTTGCTTGGAAATTACCCAGAAGCAATTCTTTTATACTTTGTTCAATGTTTTTGCACCATTGAAACTGAAACCGGTTTTAATACAACATGCAGACAATACCGAGAAACGTTTGCTAAATTTATGATATTCTAAAACCCATTAATACAATATCTGGAACCTTGGAAAAAATAACAAAAAGGTCTCTTTTCGTTAGTAATAATCCTTACCTTGCAAATGCTTAAAGGGCGGAGAATCGCAGAATTTCTTGTAGCCAACCCAAAAACCGATGTAATTGTATGATGACGGGGAAGAAATGGATTATTAAAGACAACAACTCACTGATCACCATAAAGTTTTTGACTTTGGACATTATCTGGCTGTCATGATAACTATTCAAATAACTTAACATGCACCTGGTGGTGAACACATGGTCTCAGTTGGTTTTTGTGTCTGCTATATGCATATGCAAATGCAGACACTATGCAGAGCTGTAGAAATTTCGATCACTACTTCATATAGTACAAGTGTGAACATTTTTTAAAGAGGTTAGACTGAGGTTCTCATTACAAGTCCATTTTGTGATTACGTACATGAGGGACAGGTGAAGCGTAACCATTTGTCGTGAATCTGTCGTGAACCACGATGAATGTCGTCACTCAATCGTGAATTATCGTAACCCTTACCATTGGTTGCGAGAAAATTACGAATTCAAGACAACATTCGGAACCAATAGAATTCGAGGAAATGAGTCGGCAATTGCGTCAACGATCAAGTGGGAAAGAAGGCAACCCACGCTTCGCGAACGAAGAACATTTTGCGTTTCGTCTCCGTACTGAGCTGTTGAGTTTTACTGTGGACGTCGGAAAGCGAGGTAAGTGAGAGAGTCTTTTTTTATTTTCTGAAGTTTGTCATGAATTTCTTAAAAGGTGTTGTCTCAATATGTCAGAGCTTTCGAAGTGCGAGTCAACTTGGCCGAATAAATGGCTTTGACAGATGCTCTCAGGTTGTCGATCGATGCACAGCTCGGCGTAGACTTTCTCAAAAGTCCTTCGTCTTGTTTATTCAGTACCTCTCGCTCGCTCGGCCGCTTCGCGGCCTAACATATTCAACCCTTCTAGAGGCGTTAATTGCAGGAATGGCTCTGACCCAGGAAGACGGGGACTAGTATCATTTCTCGTTCTTTCATCCACTGCAGTTTACTATTCACTCCGGTTAGCCTACTATTTCACTCCAGTTCGCCTACTTTTTCACTCCGGTTAGCCTAGAAACGGCAGGTCTCTTTCGGAGGTGAGGAGTGAGGGGTGAGGGGTGAGGGGTGAGGGGTGAGGGGTGAGGGGTGGGGGTGAGGGGTGAGGGTGGAGGTGCACGGTTTTGTTTCCTCCCTTCTCCGTCTGCAAATATTGTTCTCTCAGTTTTCTTCAAAACATAAGGTTTTTATTAACATTTAGGAAAAGATGTGAAATAATGTCAAAAACAATGATAGGTAATAGAACAGTTTTGCAAGAATAACGTCTGTTTAAGTATAAAGTTGGCCTCACATTCTTAACAAATTACATTTTAGAATAAAAATCACCGATATTAAAGCCGAGTGACGTTTCGAGAAAAGACTACGAGCGGTCCCTATTTTTTCTTATAGTCTGTGGAGAGTGGAGCGAAAAAATAAGGTAACGAGAGAAGTCAAGGCGGGTATAGCAACAAATTAACTTCGTTCGTTTTTAAAATCACTGGATTTTTTAAAGTCTTTTTTTGTCTTTTTAATACCCAGATTATGGAATTCTTTTTTATGCTAAGAATTGTTTTATGTTGTTCCGGAATAGGCCGTGTTGCGGGTTTAAATGACGGTGAAACATGATGATGGAAAGGGCCGCAAACGAAATTGCTGCCTGTGAACGCAGGATCTGTAAAAGATCTGATCAGCCAAAAATAGAAAATAACAAACAATGATTTGGATTTGAGTTTCATCTGAGGTCATCACCATCTTAGTGAGTATATGGATGTCAGTGCTGATGAGACCCAACAAGGTCGAAACAACTGTCCACGGTTGCAATTGTTGGCCTTCAGTTTGGACTCTATCATGTCGTTGCCCCCTTAAGCTTTTCACGTAGTATCAGCCTTGCATTATTGTTTGTTTGTTTAAATGACGGCCCCAAAAATATAAAAAAAAAACCCAAAACTACGAAGGAAACAAGGCGATAGTACATTCCGGCATGCGCGCGTTGGATTAGGTGTCTGTGCACGTGCGTTGGCATTTGTTGTGCCGCTATAGCGTGGGAATATCTGGATTATTTTCACAGATACGTTTTATTATATTATTCCGTTTTATTACAAACGCGGCTAAATGTCTAATAGTTTCTTATTGTTCTAACAATGTTCCAAGTCGCATTTGATATTTATTTATTACTTATTACTTATTGTCATCCTCACCCTCACCCCTCACCCCCATTCCTCGGTACGGTTTTACTCCCGCACCGTATCCTGCATTTTAATAATTTCCTTTTTCAGACTTAGAAAAAAAAATTACAAGTGCTGGGAGCCATTCCTGAAATTAACGCCGTGTCAACTCTTAAATTCATAAGGTCGACTTGTGGTAAGTATAAGCTCGACGCCATAGAGTTACTCCTTTGCTTGCGAAAAGACGAATTATGAAGTTTTATCAGCCCCATATACAGTGGAACCTCGATTTAACGAAGTCGCTGGGGACCGGTCAAATTTGTTCGTTAAATGGAGGGTTCGTTATATCGAAAAACTCGATATAACGAATTTGAGGGGAAATGAGAAAAATGTTCGTTATATCGAGGTCATAGTTAATGATTAATTTGTAACACAAGTGACTTCTGTGGAAATACTTGAGTGTCAATGTCTATAACATATAATAAGCCGCTGACTGAAAGGTTGTTGTCTCTTTACCATGAGGATTAAAGGATTTGCTGAATGTTGATCTGTTCAGCGTTTATCTTCTGTCGCGTATTGACATTGTAATTCGTTATATCGAGGTAGATATTACTTTTGGGGTTCCAGATTATGTTCGTTATATCGAAGAATTCGTTTTATCGAGGTTCGTTATATCGAGGTTCTTTTCCATACATTTTACTGTAACTTTGGCCGGGACTTAGAGGATCGTTCGTTATATCGAGGACTTCGTTAAATAGAGGTTAAGCTAGCCTTGATATCAGAACTAGTAGTTTTGTTTATAATGCACCAGTCAATGTTAAGCCCCCTCGGGGGGGGGGGGGGGCACACCCAGGGGGATTTGACATTTTTGCCTATTTTTATGTCAAATCCCTTACCCAGGGGGAAAACACTGATGTCAAATGCCCCTTCCATGGTTCTAAATTTGATTGATTTAAGATGATGAAAATTACAATGCAATTTATTTCTTTGTTACTCTAAAAAGATTAAACAAACTTTATATCACATGAGATCTTCTGCAATACAGAGAGGGCACTTCCAGTCACAGTCATTAGTTGGGATCTCGAAGCCAACGCAGTACTGGTGGGAGCTTATCATGATAGAAGTTTGATAATGATCAGTAAAAATTGCCATGGAAAATTAATATTTCAAATACCTTATTTGTGCTCTCTTTTGATACTTAGACTATCAATCGTTCATAAGAATAACACTGAGATCAAAGCACTCACCTCCTTTGACAAATTCTTGAAATCCCCTCGCTGCCACAGCTTTTTTCACGTCTTGCTGTATCCCAGGCCTTGTAAAGGCGGCATTTCCCAAGCGCCTTTTCACGAGGTTTTTAAGTCGAACGCGATAAGAATATTCAGAAGTTAACAGGCAAATTTTATACGATCACTTGGGCACCACACAAAGCAACTTCCAAAATGGCGCTGCAATGCCAAGGAGCTCTGGGTTTAATTTCAAGATGGTGGGACTAGGCTCTAGGCTCCTGTAGATTTGGTCAAATTACCCTTCCCTCGGGAACTTGTGTTATGTCAAATCTTTAACCATTCCTCACCCAGGGGAAAGGAAATACTGCCAAATCTCCCGGGGTCCCCCCCCCCCCCCACCCCCAGGGTTTAACATTGACTGGTGCATAACTATTACCTGAGGAAAACTTTAAGCAAAACTTTCCGTGCAATGATGAGCCTTGTTGTGGCCTTGCCGCCATCTTGTGCTAAAGAATTTCGTGGCCATTCCAAAATAGTTAAACAAGTGAAACGACGCAGAGACCGACAGCCGTCTAGATTACCAAAAAAGATTATAAGATCCACGAAAAAGAGAAAAGTTAGGTGCAAGCTGAAGTGTATTCTCAGAAAATATACTCCTAAATCGTCCAGATTGTATGGCTTAAGGACTCACTATAAGTTATGGTATGTAACATATCTGGACAAATGTAAATGTTTTTTCAAAACAACGTTTGTTTATTTTGCAAAAGACCAAACAAATAACGAGCTCTTCCTTAAATAATCAAAAAATAACAAAATCAACCAGCAGTACCAAAAGACACTGTGTCTCAAGAATGAAGCCTTTGACATGTGGTGATATCAAGTTAAATCCAGGCCCTGAACAACATTAAAACGGTTAAACTATATTGCCAGTTGGTTCCACTATGTTGTTAAACATGCGACGTCAGCTAGGATTGAGACCTGTTGATGTTGGTGGTGAAGACGACTGTTTTTTCCGCGCAGTTTCTCATCAGTTATATCGTGATCCCAATCATCACTTACTCGTTAGACAAGCTGGTGTTCAATACCATAGCAATAGCCCTGGACGTCTTACTGAAAGCAATGCTAAGAATTCATGGAATGAATATATAAATAATATGTCAATGCAAGGTACATGGTGCGATGCACTGATTGTACAAGCAGTTGCAGACTGTCAAAATGTAGCAATTCATATTATAGAATCTCATGAAAATTTTGCTAGGGAAACTTTGATAGAGCCACATTGTTTAGCACGACACCCACCAACAACAATATTAAGACAACACCTTTAAGAAATTCATAACAAACTTAACAAAATGAAAACGTTCACTCACGTACTTGGTTTTCCAGTGTCCTCAAGGAAACCCAAAAGCTACGGAAACAAAACGCAAATGTCCATTGTTCGCGAAACGTGCGTTGCCTTGTTTCCCATGCGATTGTTGAATTACCAAATAGCAGACACATGCACGCATTGCGTACCTATTTTTAAATTATACAATGATTAGAGAACCACTTTCTTTCAAAATCCATTTTTCTGATGTCATCATGCAGTGATATCGGGTTTCTGGGTTGATCAATAAATTAACGTTCATTTTTTCTGATTCTCGGTCCGTTAATCGTTTCTTAAGGTAAGATGTCAGGTTTCACTTTTATTTCCAAGTTTTTAGATATTGTATAAATAGTTGCCGCCGCATGGTTTTGGCCCAGAGGCCAAAACCCGAGGAGGCATCATTGTGGTCCGTGCGTAAATAGAAGAAGTACTTACAGTATGGATATACAGTCGATATTACCAGACGAAATGTCGAGTTGGCTAAAATGCGACCGCTAACAGTCTTGGGAGGTGTGACATTTTCGCCCGCTAAAGGTGTCGGGAGTTGATGACGAGTGTTTGATTTGATTGGCTGTTGGCCATAACAATCACGACGTCACTGCTGGCGCTTGATTTAATTGGTTGACAGGCAGAAAGTTTTGACATTGAGACGATAAAGGCGATATCGATTACTTGATGTAAATGCTCACGGCACTAAGGTTGCAGCACATGGTCTGAGGAGGAAAGCCGTATATGACATAATATTTTGGCGAAGTAGGATCTTTTCGGTTTTTAGTAACACATTTGCAAGAGGCAGTAACTGAAGTGGTAGTCTCACGAATTTCAGTCACACGATCGACTGTCAGCGACTGAAAGACTCAGTCCAATGTCGATCTATCACTGAGCTTTGAAAATATCTTCGATTTGTCAGACACAAATCTCTCCCAACCACCATTAGTCAGACACAAATCACTTCCAGTGACTGAAAGACTCAGTTAACGATTATCGCTCAACCGATCAATGCTCACTCGAGGTTCAAAACAGTTGAGGTTTAGAACAAAATACAAAAGTAACAGTTACAGTAAAAGGACGTAGGCAGTTCTGTGCCTGACATAGTCTATTTTGTTTTGCCGTTTACTCATATTTACGCAATCTCTTTGAAGGAAAACGAAATAGAGAAGCTAAAGAATTCGACGGATTGTAGTGATTTCGATTTGTCAGACACAAATCACTTCCAGCCGCGATTTGTCTTCGATTTGTCAGACAAAAATCTCTCCCAACCACGATTTGTCAGATACAAATCACTTCCAGTGACCGAAAGACTCAGTCAACGACGATCGCTCAACCGATCAACGCTCACTCGAGGTTCAAAACAGTTGAGGTTTAGAACAAAATACAAAAGTAACAGTTACAGTAAAAGGACGTAGGCAGTTCTGTGCTTGAAATAGTCTATTTTGTTTTGCCGTTTACTCATATTTACGCCATTTCTTTGAAGGAAAACGAAATAGAGAAGCTAAAGAATTCGACTGATTGTGGTGATTTCATGCGAAAAGGTGAGAAATCTCGCTAACATTTTATACCTCTAACAGACGCTGGAAATAAGCACTTAATGACTGGCCCCTCGGGAAACAGTGAGTTTTGTTTCCCCGAGACCCTCAATGTTCCCCGAGGCGAAGCTGAGGGGAACATTGAGGTCGAGGGGAAACAAAACTCACTGTCTCCCGAGGGGCCAGTCATTAAGTGTTTTGTTATACCTCCCGACTCAAATATAGAAAAAGCTCCGAAAAAAATGATTCGCTCGACGCTATTGCATACACTGGTCGCACTCGCAAAATTGGGCGGCGGCCAAAATCAACCTGTCCTAGCGAGAAATCACGCAAACAGTCTTCTTCTTTGCACCTAGCAAAAAATATAGACAGTACTAAAGTTGCTCTGGCGTCTTCTAATGCTTTACTCGAGCATTTTGAGTTTGATTTGATCAGGAGCAGCATATTTTGTTGTAAATTACACAAATACTTTCCTACCTGGCGACGGCGATCGACAAGCGAGTTGACGTACGTGGGCAACCCATTTTTGGCGCCAAACCAAAAGCTTGGAGACACAAAACGTTCATATTTTCCCTTTTGTAATCTGCAAGATATGTTTTTGCGACTATAAATCTATTTTCTTGAATAATGAATGCCGTCTCTAATGAGAAACGTCCTACTTCAATGGCTTTTCAACATCAGGCCGACTGGTACACAAATTTCCCGCGGTTAAAAGGTACACAACTTTATCACGTGCGAGTCCAAAGTTCAAGGTGTTGTTTCCCTAGGGCGTCATTGAGTTTTGACCAATGGCACGTGACACGTTTTCCTCCAATCAGGAAACGTATTTGAGTTGGGAGGTATAACAAAGATATTTGATCAATGGCTTAATCGTTTCATAAAGTGTACATTTGTTTATAATTTTTGTTACATGTAAATTACGGTGCTTTAATTCTTACATACAGATACATTTGAGAGAGATAATGAAAGGAAATACACAGGAAGCGATCTCTAGAAATTCAAGCGGTATTCGTTGCATAAAGGTGAGAAAATTGTGAATGCTTGCCTTTGTTTTGAATATTTTTGTCTTGGTGATCAGTCGAAAGCCTAATCAGTTCATAAGGTGCACATTCGTTTACACTTTTTTTTGTTAAATTGCAGTGTTTTACTGTTTTCAGATAAAACTAGAGAACAGTGAATCATTTGCCATTCATTGATTGCGTAGAGTTGAGAGAATTTCACCGGCAATGCCTAACCATTTCATGAATTCACTTTTTGAGAAACCTGGAGTTTATCCTTGTGCTGTTGATTGCTTTTTGGAAATTTCAAGATATTTGTTTCTTCCATCCTTGGCAAAACTGTCTACCCGAAGTGAATTTCTTCAATTGCTGTTCATTAATCTATCACAATGTTGTGATAACAATCAAAACAGAAAATATCTGCCACGCATTCGTGAGCGTGTTTGGTTGCATCTTATAGAAAACTGTAGTTCATTTCAAGCCAGAGTTTTCAATGCCTGTTTTAGCCAGATATTCGAAAAAAAAAACTTTTGGAACTTAAATTTTGGGGAGGCCAGTCTGTTTGGAACACAACGGGCTTCCCTCCAAAGTTGATTTCACTAAAACGCATTGCCTTCCTACCTTCCCAGCCTGTGCTGCAACCGTTGTCGTAACATTAATTCTACCCAGTCTTTCTCCGCCTTAAAGCACAAATAAGGAGCCTGGGAACAGGTCTCGTTCAGTTACAAATACAAAGCACTATGTACAAATCACAAAGTTTGAATCAGCGGGGGCAGTTTTAGTGTCAACTATTACTAGTTTATAAATATCAGAAATTTAGCAATAGTTGAACGGTTCAGTACTATCTGCATATTATGTTAAATCGTTTTTTTGTTAATGGTTTGAGACAGTAAGATCACCTTCACTGAAATGTGGTCTTGTAAACCTCGGTAGAAACACCGATCTACCCAAGCTATAGACGACGTGACCAAAGAGAGGCTGTATTTCGATAACCGAGTTCAGTGTGCCACTTTCTATTCTTTTTGTCCATGTTTTTCCTAAAAGTAAAAATAGCTAGAGAAGATTTGGGAGAACAAGAAATGCTTCGGGAACACGAGTTGCTTTCAATATTATGCCTGCCATTAAAACCCTGAAGCGCTCGATAGCGCTTATACAAGATATTCACAAATGTTCTTTAGAGTTTTTCCTTCCTGACCGAAATGAGGAAGTTTTGCTACAAGCACGATATTTATTAGTCCGTTTTTTGCGACGGTGGTCTTGTATAGGTAACATAAAGAAGGTGTTTCTTGTACATACAAAAACCGGTCAGTACAAAATGCAGACTGCAGACTGCAGACCGGGTACAAAATGCAGACGAGGTACAAAATGCAGACTACAGACTGCAGACCAGGTACAAAATGCAGAATGAGTTTAAAATGCAGAGTGACAAGAAAAACTGCTTTTTTGCGTCAGAAACGAGATAACATTAAACTTCACAAGGTCCACAAGTTACCTACCTTCGGTATTGTCACGCAGTAACCTTACAATATTATCTCCCGTAAATAACACTGTAACTCTGTCTCTCTTTGTTTTTTTTAGAAATGTTATTTTAGCGCATGGTTCGGTACTGGTTTATTTCTAGTTGTGGAGTGATCAAAAGATATAACGCATGTGAAACTTCTCCCAAGCTTAGTGGCGAAAATTTCGGACATTTGCGAATGTAAATGTCAATAGTTTATTTATTGTTTACATGCGAGATTCACGACACTCGTCATTTGCATGCATATGTTTTGTCTAAACAGATTCTCAAGCTGTCCCGAGTATTTTAAATTATGTTTTCCACTTAAACTGTTTGCTCGTTACAAAGTAGTGAATTTGAGTGATTTGGTGGGTTTTGCGTTGACATTTGTACTGAACGTTATAAGAAGGAGTCGAGGGTGGAAAGCTTATTTTCGACGGCCCAGCGCCAAGCGAATTTTCACCCAGAAATTTGAATCGCCCGGCTTCCAAATCGAACACCAGATAAACTGAAAGGTTGATGCTTCTTCTCGTGGCATTCAATCGAAGATCCATTTGAAATCCAAGTGTTAACCGCCAAATAGTTTTCCAGAAATACAGCTTTCGAAGCGACCAGCATCCGCGGCCAAGATTTCGTGTGCTAAGAGCAACAGTCACGCTGTTTGCTCCACGCTGATTGGATGTATTCTTAAACATCATCCAATCAGCGTGGAGTAACAGCGTGACTGCGGATGAGCTTTCAGAATGCCACAAACGCAAGTCGTTCGAACGGTAAGTTGACGTGAAATAACTTTCAAGGAGCATTGAAACATCAAACAAGCAGTTTCGTCAGTTTAACGGAGGAGCGTTTCAGTGAACATCAAAACAGCGTGGTACAAAATATCTTGTTGTTAAAAATTAATCATGGCGTGATGCGGTCGCGGTCAATTGCGGCCGTGAATACTCGATGAAAGGTTTTTGCATGGGCGAACAGTTTATTGTGTCGACCTCAGAAAAGTTTT
>JAHPZR010000738.1:0-30780 GCA_019787425.1 Platygyra sinensis | reverse complement strand
AGAAATTGACAGATCGTAGAAGAGTAATAAATAAACAACGTGCCAAAGTTTCGGGGATGTGCGATATTCCGAACTCGAATTATTCGTCGAAAGGGTATCACTGAAAATTATAGTGTTTAGTATGGAGACGCCATGTTGGAGCCCGTCTGAGGGACTCCAACATGGCAGCCGGAAACCAGTGGAAACATCTGGAGTTTACTTTGGCTCTCTCAAAACGTTTCTTCTCCCTGTCAAACTTAAAAACAGTCGCCTAGGCACTTCTCTCAACATATTGGTTACTCAGAACTCGAAAACATTAAGGCGAATCGATATTTTCGTGCACGTAACAGTTACCCAGAAACAATGCCGATGTCACGCATTGTGAAAAAGCTCAGTGTTTTATTTCCAAAACAATTTTTTTTTTAATTTTAGTTTTTTCTGACGTCACGTGAAAACCAAGAATAGAAGTTTCAATCATGAACATTCACTTGAATGCTTCAGTTTTTATTCTCAATGAAACGAGAGAAAAATGTTCCCGTGTTAAATTTGTTTGTTAATACTTACCCTCTGTTGGAAGGTGAGTTGATTCTCCGAATCACGTTTGAACCACAAGGTGTAGATGATTCTGCAATACAACCCAGCCATCAGTACCATGGCCCCAACTACAATGGCTGACCCGAGCAAAAAACTTGTTTTTAGCAGCCATCCTTCATTCATCGGCACACAGGCATTCTCCTTTACGTTTAAGGCCAGGAAGAATGGTATCTGGTGTATCAATGAGAAGATCCAAGAACTAGGAATGATCACCTGAAATAGTAAAGCACAAACCAGGCGACCCATTCAGAGTTTTGTAGCCAATCAGAATGAGTGAAAAATACTGTCCACTAGTTTGGTATATACTAATAGCAATGAATGAATAATTTTGATCAAAAGAAATCAGTGCTCCAGATGCTTCATAGACTGCGAAAATGTCTTCTTATGCTAAGCCCGGGCCAAACGATCGCAACATTTCAGCTCAACACGTCCCATCATTGTTGGCCCAGCTTTGCAAGCTCCGGCCACACAATCGCAACATTTGAACACAACATATCGCAACATTGTTGGGTGCAACATGTTTCACGTGTTTGGACACCCAGTTGCGACGTGTTGCGACATGTTGGGTGTTGAAAATTTAATTAGTGCGCATGTCCGGGCGCAACATCGTTGCACAAACCTGGCCAAACGAGTACAACATCATGCAGCATCTACAATTGTTGCATAAAACATTTGACCATTTTCGAATTAGGGCCGACAACACCCAACATGTTGCAACATATCGCAACACGTCGCAACAGGGTGGCCAAACGCGCGCTACATGCGCTGCGACCAATAATGTTGCAATATATCGCTTTGAGATGTTGCTATCGTTTGGCCGGGGCTTTACGAAAAAAAAAACAACAACAAACAAAGAATGCATTTCGCCTGTGGACCGTTTTCATAAATGCCTGTGTTTGAGTAGCCAATGAGAATGCTTAAAAAAAAACTGTCCACAGGCTTGGTATATACTGCTAGTGTTAATTGATTTTTGTAAGTGACTCACCTTCAGTTTACCCTTGGTAAATTTACCCACGTTAGGATAGATTACCGCATAATATCGTTCAGCGGCAATTGCAACCAAAGTGATCACCGAGGAGTCTGCAGCAATCCATGCGAGGTTTCCACTTGTTACAAATTTGCACAAAAATGTATCAATTGTTCCCCCTGGGTGGGTGGGAGCGATGTCGAGGAAAGTCTGTGGTGTAACAAAGGTCGCATACAAGACATCCGCTATAGCCAGGTTCACAAGTAAATAGTTGATGGGAGTCCTGTGGAATATCATAAATCAAGAGAGAATTCGAAATAAGAGAATTAATTCTTCAAATAGACCTTATTGCAAAGGTAATCCCTCTTAAATTGTTTCTAGACCATTTCAGGCTTCGGAAACCTCAAGAGCATCTAGAGAAATTAGACACTCCCCTTACCTGGACGGCACAAGCGGCTTTACATTAGTTTTCATCCTCCACGAAAACTTGCTTTGATTCCTTTGAATGTAAACGCTCCAGTGGACTTTCGTTTTTAGGAATACTGATTCTAACATTCCAGAATACGTTGTTACGTTGTTAAGTAAAAAACGTTATAATTTAAAACAGTTGAATTGCCTGATTTGTAATCCTTGCACTCCGATGTAAATTGGAATGCGTGAACTTATAATTGAAAAAAAAAAACTTTCAAAATATTAATCTCTTTACAGTTCTCCCATATTCACATCAGGCTATGTAAAGCTGTTGTGTAAGCCTTCAATATTGTTTCAAAAAGGCTGTGATATTTTAGTTCTTATTGTTTCAACATAGCTCATGTCTCGATGCTTTTTTATAATCGCACAAACGAGGCAATTTCCAACGATGTCTGCGATGACAAGTATGGAGTGTATCGTTGCTATGGCAATGCCAGATGATTGAAGCATGACTGAATGTTGTCGATGTTACACAGTCACGAGGCCTTCTAGGTTTAATGAAAAGATAAAGAAGAATGAATTCCTGGCAACTAAGCTGATCATCGGTGTAAACGGTAAGAGAAAACAAAAGTGGCAATCACTAAATGTGAGAGATATTCGATGTGTAATAAATATTTCGTCATTTCATGTTTCCTATATACGTACATATTAAAGGAGCGAGAACATGGTATCTTCAAATTATATATTTTTTTGGTTTGATAATATTCTTACCGCGTAACTTAGTAAGAGGCACATCAGTCTTACGAAGTACACGTGTTTTAAAATGCATGCAGGCGTTTTCTGAGGGAGCGCGAATCATCGATATCATCTCAACTAGCGATTGAGATGATTTGCTGCCATGTGCCATTATATCACTCTCAATCCCTATGACGCTGTTTTCTTCTCAAGCCCAAAACAAGATGGTGCTCGCCTGATCAAAATGAGCTCCCTTAAGTCAGAACCCGTCGAAAAGGCGACTAGCATGAAATAAAAATCAACCACTCATGCAATAACCACCATTGATGCAATAAAGTTTTTAACGACTGTTCTTGCACTGAGTAGGTATTAAAAGTCCACGACATAATGATAAAGCGAAGCTTTCTTGACAATTCGACTGAAATCCTACCTTGTGGGTTTCTAAAACTTCAGTCTTACCATTTGAAACAAAAGGAAACTGTCCCCAAAAAACAGAAATACAGAAATACACATACACAAAAAAAATTAAAAATAATGAAAAAAAAAAAAAAACAAAGGAAAAAATCAAACAACCAAACAAAATCAACGAGCACTCATAAAAAAAAAGAAAAAAAAATGCTGGGTCATTTTATTTGGAAATTTTTGTGTCCCTTGGTTAGGTCATACATAATAATGAACATTTTAAATAATTGTTAGAAGTTTATCTTTATTCAGAGCTGTTCTATAATATGATGATGTTAACGACAAATAACGCTGTTTTAAAACAATAGAAGACCATATGTTGCAGACAGTTTGCCAATTTTCATCGAAGACATGGACTGTTATTCCAAACACCAACTGCTCGCAGAGTCGATTAACAACTGATCTAAATTTCTCGTAGAAAATTAACTGTTTTTCTTTAAAACTATGGTTTAGTTGGTCGTCCAGCATTCTATGCCATTCTTATTTAAAATCATGGGCGAATTAGGAGAACGGATAGGAACAGAATGGAATATGTTTCTTTTGTTTCCCATTCGTGTTTACGATATAAATCTTTTACATGATTTTCCTTCACGAACGAATTTTAAATTGTGAGGATTCAATGCTTGTGCTACACTCCACAGCAGTAAAATCACCCGGACTAAAAGGTGTCGAAGAATTATATAAGTTTGCTCTGACGATAATTCACCCACATCAACTTCAAGTTAATCAAGTAGACATAGCCTGCGTTGCAGACGAAACTAAACCCCGGTATCAGGCTACCTAGACACGGTTCACTTCAAATATTGGCAAACTTCTTCTGTCGTAGCCAGTTCTTTCAAATTATCAATTAAATATATGCTCATATTGATTGCAATGAGTGTGGTCTCAAACCTTCAAAGGTATTCCCCTCATCCCCTCACAGATCACAATTATCACTGACTACAAAATACCAAAAAAGATTACAGAATGTTGGGAGGAAAATGCAAGAAAGTCTCTATATTAAACAGGACTAAAATATTGAAGAAAGTGTTGGAAATTAAAGATAAGCGTTTTAGCTACGAATGAAATTGTTTAGTTTTCATGCTTAATTGAGTTTATTCATAAACAAAATGGAATGGAAATATAGTGAGTTGGTCTCAAGGTGATTCCTAAGTATGCATTGCGCATTCCTACTGCGCACGATTTTCGCGTCATCAGCGCGCACAAATGAGCGCGTGCACGTACACAACGAAAGAAATTTCCCTCAACTAAAGCTCGATCGTGAAATAAATGTTCCTTTTCTTTTAAACGAGCATGGTGACCTATATTTTCTATTGCATGATAATAGTGTACATATTTAATTTAAAAAAAAAAATAATAAAAAAAGTTTTCGGATAGAAAAAAAGATATAGGTGAAAGCGTGCTAAGGCCGTTACTCTGGAATGCAAATTATGATCGCAAAAACAACGACTGGACGAACGTTTTACGGCCACGTCGTTTTAAATGATGTGATTTTTGACAAACTTTATATCATATTGTTGCATATGCTCGACACTTTCTACCTGTCAAGTTTTTTCCTAAGTATTACTTTAATAAACTATGCTTCCAGCTACCGCAAAATATAACTTGGAACGATAAATAACGCGCGTGATTAGAACGAGTACAGGCATAAATTGGGTAAGACTAGTCCGTCACATCTCTTAAACGAGCATGGTGGCTTATAATTTTGATTGTGTTTTTTCGAAACAGTGCTTGGTAGAGAACATTCAGGATAAGTTTCACAAAAAAATTCATCGGTAACTTTAATTACTGACGAATCACCTTAATTGATATCGAGTGATATTTTGCCTGATCTACAGAAAACGCCATTTCTGTGCTAGCTAAAAGACCGCCATAAAAAGAGTCAAGTAACAAAAACTATATCTATCTGTATATCTATTGGCCTTAGCGGCAAAACGTCCTCGTGCACTTCGGTCATTCAGGAAAGCAAACCAAGAACAGTTATAAATATTATCCCATTATCGAGCGCGTCGATTCAAAGCTCTATATTGCCCGCAGCTGGTGCTAGGGTTTACACAGCTTTTCTAGTCCTCCCGAACCTCCACTTCTGGCTACAGAAAAATGTACAACGCGATAGAAAAGCGGAGATGTTTTCTATTTCTTTTAGAAAACACTGGGGCAAAAAGAAAAGAACGTCACTCATTAATTTGGATCGATCAAAGTTCAAGCTCTCTTTGTCCGCTTCATCATAATGCAAACAGCTTGAACTGTATAGTTCTGTGTTTCTACCGAGCTCTGGATGGCATATTATACGATTTATATTTGCTCTGGAAATTACTCAGAGGCAGTTCTTTTATAATTAGTTCAATGTTTTCGCACCATTGAAACTGAAACTGCTTTTAATACAACATGCAGACAATACCGAGAAACGTTTGCTAAATTTGTGACATTCTAAAACCCATTAATACAATATCTGGAACCTTGGAAAAGATAACAAAAAAGTCACTTTTCCTTGGTGATAATCCTTACCTTGCAATGCTTAAAGGGCGGAGAATCGCAGAATTTTTTGTAGCCAACCCAAAAACCGATGTATGATGACAGGTAAGAAATGGATTATTAAAGACAAAACTCACTAATCACCATAAATTTTTTTGACTTTGGACTTTATCTGGCTGTCATGATAGCTATTCAAATAACTTAACATGCACCTGGTGGTGAACACATGGTCTCAGTTGGTTTTTTTAAATTATACGATGATTAGTGAACCACTGTCTTTCAAAATCCATTTTTCTGATGTCATCATGCAGTGATATCGGGTTTCTGGGTTGATCAAAAAATTAATGTTCATTTCTTCCGATTCTCGGTCCGTTAATCGTTTCTTAAGGTAAGTTGTCAGGTTTCACTTTTATTTCTAAGTTTTTAGATACTGTATCAATAGTTTATAAATATCAGAAATTTAGCAATAGTTGAACGGCTCAGTACTATCTGCATATTATGTTAAAATATTTTTTTTTGTTAATGGTTTGAGACAGTAAGAACACCTTCACTGAAATGTGCTCTTGTAAAACTCGGTAGTAGCACAGATCTACCCAAGCTGTTGACGACGTGAGCAACGAGAGGTCGTATTTCGATAACCGAGGTCTATTCTTTTTGCTCATGTTTTTCCTAAAAGTAAAAATAGGTAGAGGAGATTTGGGAGAACAAGAAATGCTTCGGGAACACGAGTTGCTTTCAATACTATGCCTGTCATTAAAACCCTGAAGCGCTCGATAGCACTTATACAAGATATTCACAAATGTTCTTTAGAGTTTTTCCTGGCTGACCGAAATGAGGAAGTTTTGCTACAGGCGCGATATTTGTTGGTCCGTTGCGATGGTGGTCTTGTATAGGTAACATAAAGAAGGTGTTTCTTGTACATACAAAAACCTTTTAATAAAATATCTGGTATTTTGCACGGAAATAAAAATGCAAAAATGACAATCTTATTCGAAACGTTTCACTGGCGGAGAATTGGAGAGGTTGAACGGTAATGTTGTAGCCAATCCGAAATACTACAGGACAACTTGGATTAATATTAATCCGCGGATTATAATAGTAATAGATTATAATAGGATTATTATAATCTGGTAATAGATTATTACAATCCAGTAATAGACTATTATAATCCAGTAATAGATTATTATAATCCAGTATAGATTAAGGCACGGCAAAAAATTGGAAGGATTAGATTATTATTAATAATATAATCCGGATAATATTAATCTCTATTATAATCCAGATAAAATTCCCGTGAATAGTCGAATATAACAGATCTGTGTGACAGATAAGGCAACTGAAGGGACATAACACAGATCACATCAGTCACATGACGATCACTTGCATATGCTAGAGCTGGTAGATAACACGATGTTCACCCTAGAGGAAAATGAAAAGGAGCAAGCGCCTCTGGATCAGCAAATCCGTGCCGTGGACATGTGCTTTTACAAAAGAGGGGACCTTAAGAAAGGGAATAACTACCAGCTGTGTAGGAATAGCGACAATCCCAAAGATACGCTGTTTCGAGGTTCGGAGCCAGTATATCGCGATAGCAACTATGCATCTGAATTTCTCAGAAGATGCCGTTAGTAAAATATATATATGTATAGGTTATCCTTAGATCCAAGTAAAACGGCCCACGAATGCATAAGATAGTGATAAGGACGCCTAAGATCTTAAATAACGTCAATCTTTGGAAGCTTTGGACAAAGATTAATCAAAGGTAGGAATAATGTTAATGCTACATAGGATTAATATTTATCAGATTAATATCAATATTAATCAATTAGGATTAATATTAATCTTAGATTAATATTAATCCTAATTGATTAATGCACGGCTAAGACCTCAGTAATAGATTATAATAATCTATTACTGGATTATAATAATCTGTTACCGGAATATAACAATCTATTACTGGATTATAATAATAATTAAGATTAATATTAATTCGATTAACATCAATCCGAGTTGTCCTGATACTAATATCACTGGCGCGGATGAAATCGCAAGAAGAGGATTATGAAAGACAGTAGTTCACTAATCATTGTAAAAAGTTTCCAACAACTCGGAGCATATACTTACCACCCAGTGCTCGTTATATTAAACCCGGCCCACAATACGCTGGAGAAAATTGAAAACGCAGCCTAATTTCTACGGTTACGCCCACCGTCCACACTAATCCGTCACGAATACGGAGCTTTTTCAAAACGCTCTTGAAGCCGGATGAGTTTGGAAAAGCCTTCCTTGCGCCTTAGGTTGGACGGAAAGTATTTTAAACTTTTCAGAAACGATAATGTCACAACAACCACGTGATTTCCCTGCCAGAGTTTTCCTTCAAACACAAATCCAAAATGACCGATGATTTTTGCGTTTTCCAATTTTTCTGACGCACTGTGAGCGGAAAACATTTGAAGCGTTTTCTGGGTAAAACCTCCGTTTCCTCAAATTTCTCCGAAGAAGTGTAAATCAGGGCCTTATTTGAATAGTTATCATAAAAAAAGAGCATTAAAATTAAAAGGTGTCTTTATTTTAATCAGTATCATATTTTTTCAAATCAATTTTTACAAACGTTTTGACGTTCAAATTTTTATTTTTATTTTAATAAAATTGCAGACGAATTTTGGTAACCAGTTACTCATTACGAATAACGATACTGGGAGCATTTACTGAGCTCAGCACGCGAAACTAAGAGCCAATCACACATATCACCCAGATTTATAACCCATCATTGCAAATATTTTTACTCACACGAGACTAATGTTAACGCGTCACATAACTGAATATGTCCAGCTAAACCTGAGGAATAACCGAGTGATGTTATCCAATTTCTAGATCGTGCATGTCGAGAAAAAGAAAAAAGTTTGGAAAGGATTGCAAGCATAATGAACAAAATAACCTCCATTCGACTTTAGAAAATGCGCTGATATTTGTCCTTGGATCTTATCTGTTACTCGGAGCTCACAGTTTTCCTTCGAAAGAAAAACTGTTCGTTTCTCGAAAGAGTTAACGTCCGTGGATTATTATTGGATTATTACTGAATTATTATTCAGACCCAAAAAATATTATTCTGAATAGGAATAATAACAACAACTTAGTTTGGCTGTAAAAGGGGAAGTGGGTGAGTGGGAGAGCAAACACGTGTAGTCCTTGACTCACGAATAACTCAACATGGTGGCAGTCGGGAGTTCCTAATTGTACAGTAAGGTGTTTAAACTGAAAAGGAAATCAGACAAAAAAACGGCAATTGGGGAGACCCAGCACCGAACGACGGCGAAATTCCCCGGTTCAGGCAGCTCAATTACCTAGAGCCGACGCGGAAAATAACGTACCACCAATCGTTGCCCAACCAGCGATTGTAGTTCAAGCGGTTTCAGTTGCGAACTACCAAGTTCCACCGGCAGAGAAATTTAACTTCAAACCAGAAGATTGGACACGTTGGATTCGGCGCTTGGAAAAATTTCGAAAAGCGACTGGTCTGGATCAAAAAAGCGGCGAGAACCAAGTGAACACTTAGTTTACTCGATGGGCGAAGAAACAAATGACATAATGGTCTCGTTTGCACTCACTGCGGACGATGCGAAACAGTGCGAGTTAGTCAAGAACAGGTTTGAGAGTCATTTCATTGTCAAGAGGATCATTATATTCGAGAGAGCTAAGTTTAAGCTCAGAAGTAAAAAGAAGGTGATTCAGTGGAAACCTTCATTACTGATTTACATTGTCTCGCGGAACACTGTGAATTTGGCGTGCTAAAGGACGAAGTTATCCGAGATAGGATAGTTGTGGGGTTAAAAGACAAGAAACTGTCTGAAAAACTGCAGTTAGATTCTAAATTGACTCTGGAGAAGGCAGTAACCCAAGCCAGGTAATCAGAGGCAGTTAAGAAACTGCAAGGCATTCTGCAGGGAACCCAACCAGACGCTACCTCAGCTAATGTGGGTCAGACTTCGAAGAAAAGGGATAAAGGAGTTAAAGGGAAGGATCAGAAGGATAAACCACCCAAGATACCTGAAACAAAATGTCCTAGATGTCTGGGCACATCCCAATCTAAACAGGAATGTCCCGCCAAGGACTCTAACTGTAACAAGTGTTTCAAAAAGGCACACTGGGCAAAAGCATGCAAATCCTAGTTGAAAAAGAAAGTTGGAATAGTTTGTAGCTGTCCAGGGGTCGAGCTAGAAAGAGAATTCTTTCTCGGTCAACTCACTAGACATAATTGAAGGAAACTCAAAGGAGTCATGGAAGGCCGAGGTTAAGTTAAATGAGCATGCAGTAAAATTTAAAGTGGACACAGGTGCAGATGTCACAGTAATACATATATCTTATTAGACGTCTTGTTGTGTAGTATCGCTGAGTATTTTTACGAGTTGTGCCGTATTTTGGCGAGCCCGTAGGGCGAGTCAAAATACAAGCAACGGGGAAAAATTCTCAGCGATACTACACAACAAAACGTCTAATAGGAGATTTATTATCCAACACGCCAAAGTTTTATGTCGGTGCTGGCGAATTCCGCGGATATTTATTTACAGGGAATGCGTGACAGAGGTATGCGAAGCGGAACGGAATTGGCGCGGGAAATCCGGCTAACTGATTAGTCAACAGCAAACAAACCTGTCTAACCGGTCCTCTGGAGTACAAATACCGCGTGATATTTGTACTCGTTTTGCGCGTTATTTGGACTCTACGAGGTGCAGTTGGATAATAACACCAAATATATATCACAGTTTAGTACCAAAGCCTTCACTCAGTAAATGCGACAAGACGCTCATGGTCCCCTGCAAACATAAGCTGTATTGTTTGGGAAATTTCACAGACAAACTCTGTGTGGATAAGAAAGTTATTAGAGAGCTCATCTACGTTGTTAAAGATTTTGAGAGACCCCTACTGGGAAGGGATGCGGCAGAAGAATTAAAGTTAATTAACAGAGTTGACACTGTCAGCAGCGATGATTATAAGACAAAATGGCAAGCAAACACCCTAAAGCCCCGGCCAAAAGATCGCAACATGCCAACGCAACATATCGCAACATTGTTGGGCGCAACAAGTTGCATGCGTTTGGCCACCATGTTGCGATGTGTTGCGACATCTTGGGTGTTGTTGGTTCAAGTTTGAAAATGGTCAAACTTGAGCCAACAACACCCAACATGTCGCAACATGTCGCAACATGGTGGCCAAACGCACGCAACATGTTGCGTTGACAGGTTGCGATCGTTTGGCCGGGGCTTAAGCTATTCACCTGTCTCGGTCAAATGAAGTTTTTTGCATCATTAGCATTGCATCATTTTTGCAACATTAGGCGCGCAAATGAGCGCGTGCACGTGAACAACAAAATAAATTTCCCTCAAGCTAAGCTCGATAGCGAAATAAATGTTCTTTTCCTTTTAACGAGCATGGTGACTTATATTTTTTATTGTTTAATAGTAGTGTACATATCATCTCTTTTAATTAAAAAAGTTTAAATTTGTTTTTATCGGAAGGAAAAAAAGATATCGGTGAAAGCGTGCAAAAAAAAGCGTACTCTGGAATGCAAATTATGACCGGGAAAACAACGACTATTCGAACGCTTTACGTCCACGTCGTTTAAATGGGGTGATTTTCCGACGAATTTCATATGATATTGTTCCATATGCTCGACACTTTCTACCTGTCAGGTTTTTTTTCCCCAGTATTACTTTAATAAACTATGCTTCCAGCTACCACAAAATATAACTTGGACCGATGAATAACGCGCGTGATTAGCACGAGTACAGCCTTAAATTGGGTAAGATTGGCCCATCATATCTCTAATGCGAGAATGGTGGCTCATAATTTTAATTGTTTTTCGAAACAGTGCTTGGTAGAGAATATTCAGGGAAAGTTTCAAAAAAATTCATCGGCAACTTTAATTTCTGAGAAATCACCTTGATACGAAGACCTAATTGATCATGCCACTGTTACATACACAACTTGAGCATCTGTGATGATATTAAAGCCTAGTGTTTGGACTAATGACCTCTGGGCAACTGGACAGGTTTAAGCCAACTGGGAGCTGGTCACGTTTTGAGTTTGTAATACACCCGTAGATGGTATATGCTGTAAACATCACTTATCTCGTAAGCACACCCCCTACTACAAGTTCTTCTTAGCTTCTATTTTAGGCTTAACTGTCACAAAAATATCTAAGTTTATGAACTGTTGTAAATGTTGTTCCAGAAATGCTCATTATGAAACTGCTGTTTTAATTGACTCGCTTGACTTAATCCGTAATTATGTTGTAGTATAAAATGTATTTATTGCTGTTTTAATTGTTAGAAGTGTCAATTAAAGATCAGCGTCCTCTTTCTTGAAGAGCGCCATAGCAAAAGTGACTTTCAGATATTGACATTGAAAAGACAGATTAAAACAGTGAACTCTGAACGTAAAACTAAACATTACCGAAGTTCTTGAGTTAAAAGTATTATACCATATTAAGATACCTATATATCTAATGAGTAAAAAAGAAAGAGCCACCTATCCTTTGTAGGCGCCCTCCTTTATAAACGAGGACCTTAATTAAACTACCAAAAGTGTATATGTAGTGCCCGTGACGCTAAATCTTGTCTCGCAGGGCAGTTTAAAGTGCTAACATTTATCATAACGTTATCTCTTCGATCTGTACGATGCCGTCACATTCTCATTTAACTATAAAAAACGCAGCATTACTTAATGAAAGAAGAAGTGTTTTAGATTTTTCGTTCACTACAAAGCTGATGTCCCTGACTTAGGGGTTAGAGGTTGTTGGCGAACTCGATTTCGTGTGGATCCTGTACAGTTACAGCATGTCATACCCCTTAGCTTCTCTCGGAAGTTTTTGTTAACCAGAGCGTACACAAATGGGTTGACAGTGGAACTGAACAATACCAGCATATGAATAACAGCGTAAGCGAGGTCACTGACGCTGACAGATGTAAAGACGTCTAAATTGTGCGCAATTACGTCAGGCGCCCAACAGATTCCAAATATGGCAGTGACAGTTACCCCCATCAAAGTGACTCGCTTCCGCACTCTCAAGACGCCCTGTGTGTAGAGAGAGACATAATCTGATTTAGTTAATAACAATGAATTGTAAAAGAAAGTCCTCCAAACAGGACATATATCCCTAACAGTGTCACAAGGACAATGTAATGTGCATGCAAAGATACGAACAGGCAGTGAGACAGACAGACAGACAGACGGACAGACGGACAGACAGACGGACAGACAGACGGACAGACAGACGGACAGACAGACGGACAGACAGACGGACAGACAGACGGACAGACAGACGGACAGACAGACGGACAGACAGACGGACAGACAGACGGACAGACAGACGGACAGACAGACGGACAGACAGACGGACAGACAGACGGACAGACAGACGGACAGACAGACGGACAGACAGACGGACAGACGGACGGACAGACGGACGGACAGACAGACGGACAGACGGACAGACGGACAGACGGACGAGACAGACAGACGGACAGACGGACAGACGGACAGACGGACAGACGGACAGACGGACAGACGGACAGACGGACAGACGGACAGACGGACAGACGGACAGACGGACAGACGGACAGACGGACAGACGGACAGACGGACAGACGGACAGACGGACAGAGGGAGAGACGGACAGAGGGAGAGACGGACAGAGGGACAGACGGACAGACGGACAGACGGACAGACGGACAGACGGACAGACGGACAGACGGACAGACGGACAGACGGACAGACGGACAGACGGACAGACGGACAGACGGACAGACGGACAGACGGACAGACGGACAGACGGACAGACGGACAGACGGACAGACGGACAGACGGACAGACGGACAGACGGACAGACGGACAGACGGACAGACGGACAGACGGACAGACGGACAGACGGACAGACGGACAGACGGACAGACGGACAGACGGACAGACGGACAGACGGACAGACGGACAGACGGACAGACGGACAGACGGACAGACGGACAGACGGACAGACGGACAGACGGACAGACGGACAGACGGACAGACGGACAGACGGACAGACGGACAGACGGACAGACGGACAGACGGACAGACAGACAGACGGACAGACGGAGACAGACAGACAGACAGACAGACAGACAGACAGACAGACAGACAGACGGACAGACAGAGAGACGGACAGACAGACACGCATGGAAATTTCATTTACTTTCTAGTTTACAGAGAAGCATTTCTGCATCCTAATGTTACTAATTCAAATAAAAAAAGAGTAATTGGAACAGAGCCGACAGATTTATTTAAATTAATTTGAGAATGGTGTTGAAATCTGTAACAGCGCGATTTTGATTTAGACCTGCGGTACTGGACTAGGAGCCTGGTAACTGAAGTAGTCTTCAGTAGCTGATATTTTTGGCAGGGTGAAAACATTTGCTGGATCACAGACTAAACAAGCCTATTAAGTATTAACAGTATTAAGTTACGTGAAGAAATTTTAATAAAACAGAAAGAATGAAATCTGTTTGCAGGGTAACCGCATGATGATGGAGAACATTGACTTTACCGAACATCGCTAGAACAAAACTTTTCTAGAATGCTCGGGGCACCAGAATACAAACACACAATACTTTATTTCAAAATAACGTACAAATACGTAGTTAAAGGAAACCCAGAGGTTAGCCCTATATCAAGGATCTCCTAAAGAAAAGATACAAATCATTCGAGGTTATTATAAAAGCTGGTTTATAAAAATACGTAAAAATCAGATAAGTAACAGATAAATATAATTAATAAATATAAAATGTCCATTCAATAAATATTCATATGATTCTTCAATCTTAATTTAAACTTGCTAACATTTGGACTATCACGTACATTGAATACATTACTTGGAAGATTGTTCCAAGGTTTGATAATTCTAATTCAATTTTGCGAGTTTGATTTGTATGTTACACGAATGGTTAGATCTCGTCTTAGTGTTCCTGCACAGTTCAAAATAGTCGCTGAAATTCAATCCATTCAGATTGAATGCGATCTTGTAGCACTCTACCAGGGAAAGAAAATCCCTCCTTCGTACTAAAGAGTCCCATTTAAGAATTTTACACCTCTCCTCATACGCCATCTCCGGTCTTCTTTGGTCTAAGGCGATCTAATAAACTTAGCTGTATAGAAGTTTCAATCATGAACGTTCACTCGAATACTTCAGTAGTTATCGTCAATGGAGCGAAAGAAAAATGTTCTCGTGTTGACCTTATTTGTTAATACTTACCCTCTGTTGGAAGGTGAGTTGATTCTCAGAATCACGTTTGAACCACAAGGTATAGATGATTCTGCAATACAACCCAGCCATCAGTACCATGGCCCCAACTACAATGGCTGACCGGAGCAAAATAGATGTTTTTAGCAGCCATCCTTCATTCATCGGCACACAGGCATTGTCCTTTACGTTTGAGACCAGGAAGAGTGGTATCTGGTGTATCAATGAGAAGATCCAAGAAATAGGAATGATCACCTGAAATAGGAAAGCACAAACCAGGCGACCCATTCAGAGTTTTTGTAGCCAATCAGAATGAGTGAAAAATACTGTCCACTAGTTTGGTATATACTAATAGTAATGAATGAATAATTTTGATCAAAAGAAATCAGTGCTCCAGATGCTTCATAGACTGCGAAAATGTCTTCTTATGCTAAGCCCGGGCCAAACGATCGCAACATTTCAGCTCAACACGTCCCATCATTGTTGGCCCAGCTTTGCAAGCTCCGGCCACACGATCGCAACATTTGAACACAACATATCGCAACATTGTTGGGTGCAACATGTTGCACGTGTTTAGACACCCTGTTGCGACGTGTTGCAACATGTTGGGTATTAAAAATTTAATTTTTTTACGATAACTACAGAAATTCACGCGCGCTCATTGGCTAATTTTTATTGTCAATATGCGGACAGACACATAGATTTAAAATTCATGCGACGCGTAAGCAAGCGAGAGCGGGAAATTCGACAGTTTGTTATCGTAAAAAACAAATTGATGTCAGTTTTTAATGCGTCTGTCCTGTTATTGACAATGAATTTCGTCATAACATTGTCAAAGTAGTCTGCGGATCCACTCGGCTATCGCCTCGTGGATCCACAGCTACTTTGACAATGTTATGACGAAATTCATGATCAATAACAGGACAGACGCATAAAAAACTAACGTCAATTTGTTTAAGTGCGCATGTCCGGGCGCAACACTGTTGCACAAACCTGGCCAAACGAGTACAACATCATGCAAGATCCACAAATGTTGGATAAAACATTTGACCATTTTCGCATTAGGGCCGACAACACCCAACATGTTGCAACATATCGCAACACGTCGCAACAGGGTGGCCAAACGCGCGCTACGTACGCTGCGACCAACAATGTTGCGATATATCGCTTTGAGATGTTGCTTTCGTTTGGCCGGAGCCTTACGGAAAAAAAAAAAACAACAACAACAACAACAACAAAGAAAGCATTTTGCCTGTGGACCCTCTTCATAAATGCCTGTGTTTGAGTAGCCAATGAGAATGCTTAAAAAAGAAACTATCCCCAGGCTTGTTATAGACTGCTAGTGTTAATTGATTTTTGTAAGTGACTCACCTTCAGTTTACCCTCGCTAAATTTACCCACGTTAGGATAGATTACCGCATAATATCGTTCAGCGGCAATTGCAACCAAAGTGATCACCGAGGAGTCTACAGCAATCCACGCGAGGCAGCGGCCTGTTACAAATTTGCACAAAAATGTACCAATTGTTCCCCCTGGGTGGGTGGGAGCGATCTTGAGGAAAGTCTGTGGAGTAATAAAGGTCGCATACATGGTATCTGCTATAGCCAGATTCACAAGTAAAAAGTTGATGGGAGTCCTGTGGAATATCATAAATCAAGAAAGGAATGAGAGACTTAATTCTTCAAACAGACCTTATTACAAATGTAATCCCTCTTAACTGTTTGTAGACCACTTTAGGCTTCGCAAAACTCAGGAGCGTCTAGAGAAATTAAAGGCACTCCTCTCACATGGACGGCACAAGCGGCTTTACATTAGTTTTCATCCTGCACGAAAGCTTTGCTTTGACTGATTCCTTTGAATGTAAACGCTCCAGTGGACTTTTGTATTTAGGAATAACTGATTCTAACATCCAGAATGCGTGTTCGTGCGTAAACAAATTTGCAATTTTAAACGGTTGAATTGTCTGAGTTGTAATTCTTATTCTCGACGTAACTGGAATGCGTGAACATTTGTCTCTTTGTGAATTATATATGAAATAATTCATATTTGTACTGCGGTTGTAGATGAAGTGAGGATTGATCATCGCAGTAAATTTCCAATTTAAGCAATTGGAAAGAAGAAGCCTGAAAAAATCAGGGCTTCAACGGGATTCGAACCCGTGACCTCCGCGATACCGGTGCGATGCTCTACCAAATGAGCTATGAAGCCACACATTGGGAGCGAGGTCAATTTATTGAGTTCATATTTTCCCGTGCAGTGAAGTGATGTGAAGTATATATGAAATAATTCATATTTGTACAGCGGTTGTAGATGAAGTGAGGATTGATCATCGCAGTAAATTTCCAATTTAAGCAATTGGAAAGAAGAAGCCTGAAAAAATCAGGGCTTCAACGGGATTCGAACCCGTGACCTCCGCGATACCGGTGCGATGCTCTACCAACTGAGTTATGAAGCCACACATTGGGAGCGAGGTGTGTGTGGCTTCATAGCTCAGTTGGTAGAGCATCGCACCGGTATCGCGGAGGTCACTGGTTCGAATCCCGTTGAAGCCCTGATTTTTTCAGGCTTCTTCTTTCCAATTGCTTAAATTGGAAATTTACTGCGATGATCAATCCTCACTTCATTTGTCTCTTTACAGTTCTCCCATGTTCACATCAGGCTACGTAAAGTTGTTGCGTAGGCCTTCAGTAGTACTAGTGTTTCAAACTGGTTGTGATATTTTAGTTTTTATTGTTTCAACATACCTCATGTCTCGATGTTTTTTTTATGATCGCACAAACGAGGCAATTTCCAACGATGTCTGCGGTAACAAGTATGGAGTGTACTGTTGCTATGGCAATGCCAGATGATTGAAGCATGACTGAATGTTGTCGATGTTACACAGTTACGAGGCTTTCTGGGTTTAATGAAAAGACAAAGAACAATGAATCCCTGGCAACTAAGCTGATCATGGTGTAAACGGTAAGAGAAAACAAAAGTGACAATCTACTGAATGTGAGAGATATTCGATGTGTAATGAATATTTCGTCATTTAATGTTTCCTACGGTACATATTAAAGGAGCGAAAACATTGTATCTTCAGTTATGCGTTTTTTTTCGGTTTATAGTTTTCTTACCACGTAACTTAGTAAGAAGCTTATCGGTTTTACGAAGTACGCAGCATTTGTCTTTGTGTCAGTTACAGGGGCGCATGTGTTTCAAAATGCATCCAAGCGTTTTCTGAGGGAGCGCGAATCGTCGATATCATCTCAGCTGGCGATTGAGTAGATTTGCCGCCATGTGGCATTATCTCATTCTTAGCTATCCTTAATCCCTATGAAGTTTTTTTCTTCTCAAGCCCAAAACAAGATGGCGCTCGCCTGATCAAAATGAGCTCCTTAAAGTCAGATCCCGTCTAAAAGGCGATTAGCATGTAGTAAAAAAACTAATGCAATAACCACCACTGATGCAATAATTGTTTTTAACCACTGTTCCTACACTGAGTAGGTATTGGAAGCGAACGACAGAATGATAAAAATACGAAAAAAACAAAGCAAAAAATCGAACAACCAAACAAAATCAACAACGACAACAAAAAACAGTCTTCTAGGTAGCAAATTTAAGTGAGCGCTTATAAAAAAATAGGTCCGCAATGCGTACTTGTGTGGGATTTCAATCAAATAATCATTGATGAGTAGCTTTACAGTAAACGTAATACATTTTGTCATGTTATAGCGATAAACGTCGAGTAAGATTCCGTAGAATGCCAACCTGCAGACGAGAAAACGGTTAGGGGAGAAAGATGTTTGGACTTCTAGTTTCGAGGAATTTACGGTTGCTTACTATTTGTCAGAATAATCCGTTTGGGACGACCAGTGAATAATGGTTAAATTTTTTCCAAAATCAGGAGACCAGTCCAACGAGATGGTGCTTACAATTTGCAATTGTTTTCGACAGATGAGAGACTGGAAAATGGAAAATTTAGCAAATGGTAAGGTACTTTCCACTATTCCGTTTGGAACGGAAAAAGAGGACTACCTCTGCAGATAGTATACGAATAGATTTTACAGGATTAGGGTGTTTACCATTTGGCAAAATAATCCGGAAATTTTGGTTGAAAGTACGTGATATGAAACGGAAATTTTGGTGGAAAATCTGAACGGAAAATGTAAACTACCCCCAGAGGTAGACCACTTTTTCCGTTCGGAACGGAACGGCGGAAATTTCCTTACCATTTCGAAAACTATCCAGTTTCCAGTCTCTCATCAGCCGACAAGAATTACGGGAAATCGAATTGGAAATGGTAAGCGCCATCTCATTCGGTTTGTTTGCTGAGTTTGGAGAACCCCTTACCCTTATTCATGGGTCGTCCAAAACGGTTTATTCTAACAAGTAGTAAGCACCCGTAGTGTTCCATTTGACTTTCAACCGAAATTTCTGGATTTTTTGCTAAATGGTATGGCACCGAAGCTCTCTTAAGGGGCGGTTAGACGGGGCTGTTGTTGTTGTGGTAAGTGACCTTTTTACGACGGGAGACGGCATTTAGTGAGTGTTACAAATATTACCCCGAGGTAAATTTTCCGTGGTAAATATTTATGTATTCGTATAAAAAAGATCACACAAAGCAACCATGACATTACATGTCATGCTGTTTTGGTTTGTTAGCAAGATCAGAAATCCAGTGTAGCCGTTGGTTGACAAGGGATACCAAAACATGTGATACAGTTTGGGATAATCTATTGCTAATCCAAATGCTATTTACTGTGGAAAGACAAAGTATCACGGGGAAAGGAGGGGGCGGTGATTGATAGCAATTAACTACCAAGTTTCAAGTTTCAAGTTTATTAAGAAAATTAACAAGATACAAAATATGATGTACCACTGCTCGCAGTTAGCTACAGCTATTCGAGGCGAGCAGTGGCTTGACGCATTAGACCAAACTGTGTAAGAGTCCACGCGCTTCAGGGATGAACATACTAGTTCAGAGACTCTTGACTCGACAAAAAGATAAATGCCGTCTACTTTTATTGGTTTTATTCATCAGCGGAATTATTCGAATCAGTCGCCTTTAGCAGAGATGAATTTGTTTACGATAAAGCTGGATACAGATCGGCAAGTGCAATTTTCAGCTAAGAGTATTCGTGCTTCCAGCTTTGAACACTGTACGTAAACTATACTTTTACCAATAAGCTTTTCTGTTTTAACATGACTTGTAAATGTAAAAATTTTTGGCAGGAAGTTTGAATCTACAGAAAGTCACGCAATGTGTCAACAAGTTGTAGTTAAAAGAGGGAACCTGAAATTGCTTATCGTAAATCTACAGGATAATACTGGACTTTCTCATTCTGTTATATTTGCCAGTAAAACTTCGGTTGTTGATAGCATTAAACGGGAGTTGAGGTAATGAAATCAGTCTAGTATAAATTTTCTTCCGACATTACGGCAGAATGCGTGGCGTGACAGCATTTACTAGAATTGTATTTTCTGCGCAATTTTTTTCGGGATTTTCGTAGGATCAACGCAATTTACGACATTCTTTCAATGTGCAATTGCAGACAGTTCTGTCCGAGAAGTGGAATTTTGTACGATTGTTATTCATCCAAGAATTCCTTGCATATGCAAACAGAAAGCACTAAAATAAATATCCAGCAGCGCGTAGTGTAAAATAAGGTCGGAAGACCTAATCTACTCCCTCTGAATCTCCAAAACTAAGAACTACGACAATTCCAGAAATATCTGAACATAAATTGTCAGTTTGGCTCAGCGAAAGCTCGCAACAAATTTTCAAACTTGACTCGTTTTGTGTGAGATTGACAAAAACTCAAGTTTATTTCGAAGTGTTTACATGTACTTCACTTAACTTTTCGTCGTTTATTATTGAAGTGGTTAATTGCCCACATAGGCTTGCTGAGAAATGCTACATTGGTGACAACTATTACAAAATAAAGTGAAAACTAACCTGATCATGGTATTGTTGCGACAAAACTACGGAAGCCGATAAGGGGCAATCCCCAAAATATAATAGGCGGCACAACTCGCTTAATACAGTAAAAAACGTTAGAAGGGAAGACGACTTTTCCCTACCTTGTAAATTGACCGCCATGAGAAAACAAGTCGAAATAATTCGCCAACACGCGAGATGAGTAATGGACTCCACACACAAATACTCATTCCCAGGGTCCTCTCTCTTCCTAATAGAGACCACGTCGGCACGGCGGAAAAACCGCTGCTCATGCGCAGTAGATTTCGGTTTGTCTTCCCGCCTTTCCATTTTCAAAATGGCGGACAACGAATGAAAAACGAACACGTCATTGTCATGGCTCTTGGCAACATCTCGCTCGCTCAAGGCATTTATAAACAACTCGGCTATTCTGGGCAATCATCCGTGCAGATGTTTTGACTGTCATCGAAAAGATCGAAACGGTGTTTTCAGTTTCCTGAGGTGATAACAACAGCTCTTCCGAGACGAAACTTTCAGCTTTTCCAAAGTCACCCGAGGTACCGTGTTTCCCTTTTTTAAGGTCGTGTTAAGTTCTTTAAGGTTTTGAACCGCAAATTTTTGTAGCTTGTTTAATTTTACAAAACATATAAAATATGACTTTTTTTCGTGCTGATGAAAATTTTTAAATGCTATTTGTTCATGGACTTCTGTTTTGTGGGCTGAAGAAAGAAAAGTGGAGGACGAATTCGTAAGTAGTGCACACTAATGCCTAATTTTGTTGTGTTTTTTGCTTGTGTGCTATTCATTCGTGCCTTGTTTTGCCACTTCAGTACTGCCATGAGCTAGCGCTGAAAACTTGTAGTTTGCTTATTGAGGTTTAATGTGGCATTGTAGAAAGTTGTATTGTACATGTAATATACAGCTCGAAGGATAAAATAAATTGCTCTTTGTATATTTTGCATGTGTGATATTGTAAGACTGTACTACTTCGCATACTACGATTCTTGTTCCTTGGCTACGCAGCTTTTCCCGCAGCCGTGGGCTTCGATATTGCAAATATTTGTCCATTGTGTTAACGAAAAAAGCAATCCGCCACAAGAGATTCCTGTTCCACTTACTGTGGAAACATTCGTTAATGTGAAGGCATGTAGGTAAATCGAAATTCGGTCAGTGTAAAACGCAGACCGAGCACTGTAGACGTAGGGTAAGGTATACGTAACTGACTCGTCTTTTATCGAGAGCTTAAACAGGCTAACTGGAGAATATATTCAGGCTAACCCTGGGTGGATACAAAAAAGGGGTTTTGAGAGGCGGTCTCCCCTGGAAAATTTTTGACATTGTGGTCCTTGGAAATAAGATTTCTGTCATTCTGAGGCCAAGTTAATATGTTATTTTTTTTAATGTAGGGAGTTCAAATGAACCAGCCGAACCCCATAGATCCTTCCCAGCTAATCCGAGTGATATTCAGTCTAACCCTAGAGCTATTCAGGCTAATCATGGTGCAGACTCTCACTTCTTGTAGCCTTAATAAGGTTGGTCTGTTTACTGCTAACATACAGTAGCTCTTCAGTTGGCATTTTACCCTAAGCCTACTATTTGGAGAGGAGGGATGGTGCAGTTTCCATGTGTTTTCTCACAATAGTGCATTTTTCAGAAAAGCATATTTTGCAATGTAGTCAGTGTAAGATGCAGACTTTGGATTGCAGTCCAGATGTTATAATGCAGACTAAGTCTTGTTCCAAGCAAATACTGTATGTCATTTGTCCTGGATACTTTCAAGGAGGTTCACTAGCCTACACTGCAGCAAAATTCTACCTTTTTCATATATTTGTGTTCCAGATAAAATCCATTCCGTTGCAGACCCTGCCACCTAATACTTTTTTACTCCTTCCGACTTCGAACCATCCTAAGGGGTCACCACCTTATTGTGGAGGAATGGTTTTTGTATCCACAACACTATGAGCTATGTCAGCTGGAGTCTTGTACTTCTGTTAGGTTGAAGGTTAGGAACCAGACAAATTGTGATTACCTGGCCCTCCAGATTGGGTGCTTGGCCAAGGCTTGATAACCCACTCCTGTAATAAAAAAGGCTATAGCAGATACAGAAGACATTCAAATCTCTATCAGCAAATGTCTTTCTCAAACACCCCACTGAAACTGCCAGTTCACTTTCATACTTTCCTTTTTAAAATTTAAGTTTGGAATTCTCCCCCCCCTCCCCCCCCCCCCTCCTCAGAATTTCTGACACCGCAATTCACTTTTTGATAAATTATACAGATCAGACAATGATGTCTCAGCAAAATGTTTATCTGATTGAAATACAGTTTAGAGATCTGCAATTCCAAAGTAACTACCTGTAAAATCTATAAATAACTTAACCTCTCCCATACCCAAACACAAAGACTCCATTCTCTATCATCATCATTCTTATCTTTATTTAAAAACACAGTTAATACATCAGGCATTAACAATTTAATATAAAAGCCACAACTTATTGTGAAAGACTATGCATACAGACTATCTACACAGTTGCAGTCAAACCCAAGTGGAGCAGACCCCTCAAGGTTACATTAATGAATTAATTATTTGAATATTGCACTGAATGATTTTTTTTTCATGGATGAAATGAGTACCATCTTCTTTGGAGAGAATACTACATGATATGTTCCATTTCATTAAAAATTTCAAATAAGATAGATTAAGTAATATTTACGTAATTAGGGTACGTAATGCATGTAACAAGTATTTCAGGATTCCCCAGTGATAATAAATAAAAGAAATTATCATTCGATGCAGTTTTTTCTTCCCTTCCATCGGCCGACAGCCCACCACGTGACCTGCAAATAACTGCCTACAAATAATGGTCTGCTCATGCGTAGTACCGCCTAAACGTGTTTTGCTGCGAATAATATTCTGCCCATGCGTAATAGGAACCACGTTCTCGAGAGAAAAATGGCTGATCACTTCCCTGAGCTGCCAGGAAGTGATTAAAATATGAAAACAAACTTGGTGATCAAATGATAAAACAATTATTGAACTCGGTTGTCACAAAATATCGTGATTAGTCAGTGTCTCGCCGATCAATTATTTGCCTCAGCCTTCGGCTTCGGCAAATAATTGATCCGCTCGCCACTGACAAATAACGATATTTTGCTCGACCTCGTCCAATAATTGTTAAATGTTTGCAGACAGAAAAATTATACTACCAAGTCATGTAGCCTTGGTTTACAGCGTACATCTTTGGTATTTGACACCCATGTTAATGTCAATTGGTACCTGTCAAAACGAGGTATTGGCTGACTAGTCTCACATGACCTATAGTTTGGTAGACAACTTGGTTGGGATTTGACTTCTTAAAAATTTAGGAGTACATCATAATCCCAGGGGGAGGGGGTACTTAACAAAGTTTAATTCGGGGAGGCTCTGCCCTGAGGTCCAATCCCTTACCCTTTTATATTAATATACCATTTTGCCAGAAAAGGTACCCCTTTTATACCTTTTATTGAAAACATAGCCACGTGCAACTCCGTCTTATGAATAAATTGCTGAGAATTGTCATTTTCATGTTGTGCTCAGTAAATAAACTGATACAGCCATAAGGTGCATCTATTCGAAATACTTTGATTAAAGGCCCTTTTAAATAACTAAATGACCAATTTCCCTACCCTTTTATATACCTGAAGCCTGAAAAAGGTACCCCTTTCAGGCGGAGCCTCCCCATATAGGCCATTATAGGGAGTACCCCATCCCCGATCATAATGTTTTGGTGTGGAAGTTTATACGATATTTCATAATTATTCTTGGAAATCGAGGTGAATATTGGCCGTGATTCCCTGACATTAACAAGTTCTTAGTATATACACACAAAGTGATCTCAACAACAGTTGAAAAGGACTGTTAAAGGTTAATTTAATTGACCTCTCAATTTTTCATGCATGGAAAATGTGCAAGTGGCATGAAGTATGTGTGCAATTATTTACAGAATCTTCTAACTTGGCAAATTTCCACTTTTATCTTCCTGTAGGTTGTAAATATTTTACATAGGTTTCTAAAATACGGCTAATGGGTTTAATTTTCAAAAAAATCAATTCAGTGCAATATTCAAATAATTAATTCATTAATGTAACCTTGAGGGGTTGCTTCACTTGGGTTTGACTGTAACTGTGTAGATAGTCTGTATGCATAGTCTTTCACAATAAGTTGTGGCTTTTATATTAAATTGTTAATGCCTGATGTATTAACTGTGTTTTTAAATAAAGATAAGAATGATGATGATAGAGAATGGAGTCTTTGTGTTTGGGTATGGGAGAGGTTAAGTTAACTATAGCTTTTACAGGTAGTTACTTTGGAATTGCAGATCTCTAAACTGTATTTCAATCAGATAAACATTTTGCTGAGACATCATTGTCTGATCTGAATAATTTATCAAAAAGTGAATTGTGGTGTCAGAAATTCTGAGGAGGGGGGGGGGAGGGGGGGAGAATTCCAAACTTAAATTTTAAAAAGGAAAGTATGAAAGTGAACTGGCAGTTTCAGTGGGGTGTTTGGAGAAAGACATTTGTTGATAGAGATTTGAATGTCTTCTGTATCTGCTATAGCCTTTTTTATTACAGGAGTGGGTTATCAAGCCTTGGCCAAACACCCAATCTGGAGGGCCAGGTAATCACAATTTGTCTGGTTCCTAACCTTCAACCTAACAGAAGTACAAGACTCCAGCTGACATAGCTCATAGTGTTGTGGATACAAAAACCATTCCTCCACAATAAGGTGGTGACCCCTTAGGATGGTTCGAAGTCGGAAGGAGTAAAAAAGTATTAGGTGGCAGGGTCTGCAACGGAATGGATTTTATCTGGAACACAAATATATGAAAAAGGTAGAATTTTGCTGCAGTGTAGGCTAGTGAACCTCCTTGAAAGTATCCAGGACAAATGACATACAGTATTTGCTTGGAACAAGACTTAGTTGCATTATAACATCTGGACTGCAATCCAAAGTCTGCATCTTACACTGACTACATTGCAAAATATGCTTTTCTGAAAAATGCACTATTGTGAGAAAACACATGGAAACTGCACCATCCCTCCTCTCCAAATAGTAGGCTTAGGGTAAAATGCCAACTGAAGAGCTACTGTATGTTAGCAGTAAACAGACCAACCTTATTAAGGCTACAAGAAGTGAGAGTCTGCACCCTGATTAGCCTGAATAGCTCTAGGGTTAGACTGAATATCACTCGGATTAGCTGGGAAGGATCTATGGGGTTCGGCTGGTTCATTTGAACTCCCTACATTAAAAAAAATAACATATTAACTTGGCCTCAGAATGACAGAAATCTTATTTCCAAGGACCACAATGTCAAAAATTTTCCAGGGGAGACCGCCTCTCAAAACCCCTTTTTTGTATCCACCCCAGGGTTAGCCTGAATATATTCTCCAGTTAGCCTGTTTAAGCTCTCGATAAAAGACGAGTCAGTTACGTATACCTTACCCTACGTCTACAGTGCTCGGTCTGCGTTTTACACTGACCGAATTTCGATTTACCTACATGCCTTCACATTAACGAATGTTTCCACAGTAAAGGAACAGGAATCTCTTGTGGCGGATTGCTTTTTTCGTTAACACAATGGACAAATATTTGCAATATCGAAGCCCACAGCTGCGGGAAAAGCTGCGTAGCCAAGGAACAAGAATCGTAGTATGCGAAGTAGTACAGTCTTACAATATCACACATGCAAAATATACAAAGAGCAATTTATTTTATCCTTCGAGCTGTATATTACATGTACAATACAACTTTCTACAATGCCACATTAAACCTCAATAAGCAAACTACAAGTTTTCAGCGCTAGCTCATGGCAGTACTGAAGTGGCAAAACAAGGCACGAATGAATAGCACACAAGCAAAAAACACAACAAAATTAGGCATTAGTGTGCACTACTTACGAATTCGTCCTCCACTTTTCTTTCTTCAGCCCACAAAACAGAAGTCCATGAACAAATAGCATTTAAAAATTTTCATCAGCACGAAAAAAAGTCATATTTTATATGTTTTGTAAAATTAAACAAGCTACAAAAATTTGCGGTTCAAAACCTTAAAGAACTTAACACGACCTTAAAAAAGGGAAACACGGTACCTCGGGTGACTTTGGAAAAGCTGAAAGTTTCGTCTCGGAAGAGCTGTTGTTATCACCTCAGGAAACTGAAAACACCGTTTCGATCTTTTCGATGACAGTCAAAACATCTGCACACGGATGATTGCCCAGAATAGCCGAGTTGTTTATAAATGCCTTGAGCGAGCGAGATGTTGCCAAGAGCCATGACAATGACGTGTTCGTTTTTCATTCGTTGTCCGCCATTTTGAAAATGGAAAGGCGGGAAGACAAACCGAAATCTACTGCGCATGAGCAGCGGTTTTTCCGCCGTGCCGACGTGGTCTCTATTAGGAAGAGAGAGGACCCTGGGAATGAGTATTTGTGTGTGGAGTCCATTACTCATCTCGCGTGTTGGCGAATTATTTCGACTTGTTTTCTCATGGCGGTCAATTTACAAGGTAGGGAAAAGTCGTCTTCCCTTCTAACGTTTTTTACTGTATTAAGCGAGTTGTGCCGCCTATTATATTTTGGGGATTGCCCCTTATCGGCTTCCGTAATTTTGTCACAACAATACCATGATCAGGTTAGTTTTCACTTTATTTTGTAATAGTTGTCACCAATGTAGCATTTATCAGCAAGCCTATGTGGGCAATTAACCACTTCAATAATAAACGACGAAAAGTTAAGTGAAGTACATGTAAACACTTCGAAATAAACTTGGGTTTTTGTCAATCTCACACAAAACGAGTCAAGTTTGAAAATTTGTTGCGAGCTTTCGCTGAGCCAAACTGACAATTTATGTTCAGATATTTCTGGAATTGTCGTAGTTCTTAGTTTTGGAGATTCAGAGGGAGTAGATTAGGTCTTCCGACCTTATTTTACACTACGCGCTGCTGGATATTTATTTTAGTGCGTAAACACTCCTTTCTGTTTGCATATGCAAGGAATTCTTGGATGAATAACAATCGTACAAAATTCCACTTCTCGGACAGAACTGTCTGCAATTGCACATTGAAAGAATGTCGTAAATTGCGTTGATCCTACGAAAATCCCGAAAAAAATTGCGCAGAAAATACAATTCTAGTAAATGCTGTCACGCCACGCATTCTGCCGTAATGTCGGAAGAAAATTTATACTAGACTGATTTCATTACCTCAACTCCCGTTTAATGCTATCAACAACCGAAGTTTTACTGGCAAATATAACAGAATGAGAAAGTCCAGTATTATCCTGTAGATTTACGATAAGCAATTTCAGGTTCCCTCTTTTAACTACAACTTGTTGACACATTGCGTGACTTTCTGTAGATTCAAACTTCCTGCCAAAAATTTTTACATTTACAAGTCATGTTAAAACAGAAAAGCTTATTGGTAAAAGTATAGTTTACGTACAGTGTTCAAAGCTGGAAGCACAAATACTCTTAGCTGAAAATTGCACTTGCCGATCTGTATCCAGCTTTATCGTAAACAAATTCATCTCCGCTAAAGGCGACTGATTCGAATAATTCCGCTGATGAATAAAACCAATAAAAGTAGACGGCATTTATCTTTTTGTCGAGTCAAGAGTCTCTGAACTAGTATGTTCATCCCTGAAGCGCGTGGACTCTTACACAGTTTGGTCTAATGCGTCAAGCCACTGCTCGCCTCGAATAGCTGTAGCTAACTGCGAGCAGTGGTACATCATATTTTGTATCTTGTTAATTTTCTTAATAAACTTGAAACTTGAAACTTGGTAGTTAATTGCTATCAATCACCGCCCCCTCCTTTCCCCGTGATACTTTGTCTTTCCACAGTAAATAGCATTTGGATTAGCAATAGATTATCCCAAACTGTATCACATGTTTTGGTATCCCTTGTCAACCAACGGCTACACTGGATTTCTGATCTTGCTAACAAACCAAAACAGCATGACATGTAATGTCATGGTTGCTTTGTGTGATCTTTTTTATACGAATACATAAATATTTACCACGGAAAATTTACCTCGGGGTAATATTTGTAACACTCACTAAATGCCGTCTCCCGTCGTAAAAAGGTCACTTACCACAACAACAACAGCCCCGTCTAACCGCCCCTTAAGAGAGCTTCGGTGCCATACCATTTAGCAAAAAATCCAGAAATTTCGGTTGAAAGTCAAATGGAACACTACGGGTGCTTACTACTTGTTAGAATAAACCGTTTTGGACGACCCATGAATAAGGGTAAGGGGTTCTCCAAACTCAGCAAACAGACCGAATGAGATGGCACTTACCATTTCCAATTCGATTTCCCGTAATTCTTGTCGGCTGATGAGAGACTGGAAACTGGATAGTTTTCGAAATGGTAAGGAAATTTCCTCCGTTCCGTTCCGAACGGAAAAAGTAGTCTACCTCTGGGGGTAGTTTACATTTTCCGTTCAGATTTTCCACCAAAATTTCCGTTTCATATCACGTACTTTCAACCAAAATTTCCGGATTATTTTGCCAAATGGTAAACACCCTAATCCTGTAAAATCTATTCGTATACTATCTGCAGAGGTAGTCCTCTTTTTCCGTTCCAAACGGAATAGTGGAAAGTACCTTACCATTTGCTAAATTTTCCATTTTCCAGTCTCTCATCTGTCGAAAACAATTGCAAATTGTAAGCACCATCTCGTTGGACTGGTCTCCTGATTTTGGAAAACATTTAACCATTATTCACTGGTCGTCCCAAACGGATTATTCTGACAAATAGTAAGCAACCGTAAATTCCTCGAAACTAGAAGTCCAAACATCTTTCTCCCCTAACCGTTTTCTCGTCTGCAGGTTGGCATTCTACGGAATCTTACTCGACGTTTATCGCTATAACATGACAAAATGTATTACGTTTACTGTAAAGCTACTCATCAATGATTATTTGACTGAAATCCCACACAAGTACGCATTGCGGACCTATTTTTTTATAAGCGCTCACTTAAATTTGCTACCTAGAAGACTGTTTTTTGTTGTCGTTGTTGATTTTGTTTGGTTGTTCGATTTTTTGCTTTGTTTTTTTCGTATTTTTATCATTCTGTCGTTCGCTTCCAATACCTACTCAGTGTAGGAACAGTGGTTAAAACAATTATTGCATCAATGGTGGTTATTGCATTAGTGTTTTTTACTACATGCTAATCGCCTTTTAGACGGGATCTGACTTTAAGGAGCTCATTTTGATCAGGCGAGCGCCATCTTGTTTTGGGCTTGAGAAGAAAAAAACTTCATAGGGATTAAGGATAGCTAAAATGAGATAATGCCACATGGCGGCAAATCTACTCAATCGCCAGCTGAGATGATATCGACGATTCGCGCTCCCTCAGAAAACGCTTGGATGCATTTTGAAACACATGCGCCCCTGTAACTGAGACAAAGACAAATGCTGCGTACTTCGTAAAACCGATAAGCTTCTTACTAAGTTACGTGGTAAGAAAACTATGCATAACTGAAGATACAATGTTTTCGCTCCTTTAATATGTACCGTAGGAAACATTAAATGACGAAATATTCATTACACATCGAATATCTCTCACATTCAGTGATTGTCACTTTGTTTTCTCTTACCGTTTACACCAGTGATCAGCTTAGTTGCCAGGGATTCACTCTTCTTTGTCTTTTCATTAAACCTAGAAGACCTCGTAACTGTGTAACATCGACAACATTCAGTCATGCTTCAATCATCTGGCATTGCCATAGCAACAGTACACTCCATACTTGTTACCGCAGACATCGTTGGAAATTGCCTCGTTTGTGCGATCATAAAAAAACATCGAGACATGAGGTATGTTGAAACAATAAGAACTAAAATAGCCCAGCCTTTTTTGAAACACTATTGAAATCTTACACAACATTCTTACATAGCCTGATGTGAACATGGGAGAACTGAAAG
>JAHPZR010000737.1:0-33200 GCA_019787425.1 Platygyra sinensis | reverse complement strand
TGGAACCATGTGATTGAAGTTAAAGATATATTCTTTTCATTCTCTCTTTTTCAAGCGAGCTACGACAAATGTGAGGGAGGAAGAGAATGAGGTATGTATATGCTTGAAAAGCCAAATGAACTGACAGCTATAACATTGCAATTGACATTTATCAAATTGGTAGAATAACCTCTGTCAAAGATGGGCTTATTCATTTTAACCTGTTTACCAAGGGCAGATCCAAGATTTTGAAATGGGGGGTGACTTTTTGTAATAATGTCAGAGAAATCAAATATTATTTCAACATTTGAGGGATAAGGCCAAAAAAGAAAGAAGTGGGCTCAGAAAATGGGGGATCAAAATTCACCCACTTCGCCTCCCCTGGATCCACACCTGTTTACATGTACTACATGAAAACAAGACATTTCAGACATGATGAGGAAGGGCAAAATCTCGATGCTTATACCCGTGAGGTTACAGCCACCTTTTCCACCAGCAGCAGCCATTTATGACAAAAAATGTAATTGATACCTCTGTTTAGATAGATCTATTTTGTTTTCTTTTTCAAGCAACCCACAAAAAGTACAAAGGAGAAAGAGGAGGTGTGTATATCCTTAATAGTCCATTAAAGATGATTTTCAGTCCATTCTGCACACTCTTGAGAGTTTGTTTACGCCTTTTGATTTGTTTCATGTAAGCTGTCACAAAATGTAACATTTCCCATCTACTTACATGAAGTAAATTCGAAGTTTCATGTCAACCGCCATTTGTCGATGAGAAGCTTTATGCTTCATTCTTTCTGATATCACTTGATGAAAAAACTCCAAAGCTCTAAAACTCAAGGAAACTGTTGGAAAAAGAATTTAAATGCGCCTCAAAGATGAGGTAAGCATTTCGTAACGAATAACATCAATTTGCCTCTTAAGTTTTGTTAGAGTCACAAACATTAGCGCTGAGACTGAGCAGTACAGACTGGAAATCAGCTTTAAACTATAACAGAGCAATAGAATGGATAAATGGATAGAAAAATTTCCAGGCAAAAATTAGTTTATTTCCATACATATGTATGTAGTTGTAACTAAACACTTCAAGTTGAGAAACAATGGGCAGGAGCAAAACTCAGTGCTATACCAGCAAAAGAACTGGATGGACAAAAAGCTAGCTTGTAAACTCTAATTTCATGAATGGTGTACCCCTCTCCAAATAAGAATGCAAAACCCTCTCTTGTAAAGACATTGTTAATTTTTGGGTATTGATATGAATGAGAAACTTTCAACATGCTGATTGGTTAGAGAGCACATCAATAAATACCAAGCAGTGCAGCAAGTTAATTTAACAAATAGTAAACGCCATAGCGTGTACTATTGAGTTATGGTACACGCGGGAGGTTGCTAAGCACGAAAGAAGCGTAAGAGTCGCACAAGGCGATAACCGAGTGCGACTCTAGCTTTAAACGACTTTAAACGACTTTAAACTTGCGATCTACTGCTTAAAGAAGAACTGAAGCCAAAATTCAGTCAAGTTTTTGTTATTTAAATGTAACTATTATAATACATGAAACAATGCTCGCTATTTTTTCCTCTCAAACACTTTTTTCACGCCAAAAATCTAAGGTTTTTACTGCTTATTTGGTTCTTGTACTTGAAACCGTATGAGTACCTTTACAAATTGGACACAGAATCAGTTGATTACTAAATGTATGCAATAAAAACATTCATTAAAAGCACAAATTTACTTGGCAGAGTGCAATCAGGGAAGCCAGATTAGCGAGAGTGTCACAGGAGCCAACCGAGGGGCACAGAATACGCGTCAGAACACCAGTTGGTGTGTTGACGAGAATGTTTGGTGTGGGATCACACTATCAGGTAAATACCAAGTCATAGAAATGTTGAAACTTGTTCAATGTGCATGCATTTAAAGCATCCCAACATGAAGCATGATCTTATGACCCAGTGATGGCTTTGTTTGCGATACTTAGATTGCCTGACATTCAAGGGTAAACTATGATAGGAAAAAGAAGAGTGCAAGTCAGAATTAGATAATTAGACAATATAAAGGCTGTTTGGTAAGGCAAAATTTTTCAAGACTGCTTAAAGTACCTTTGGAGAAGGGGAAAGTTGTGTTATCCAACGGTGAAAGTTGTCCAGATTCAGCCTTTCCATTAGAGCTAAATTTGACCTAAAGCGGAAAGCTTAATAAGTCTTGAAATAATCTATTCAATAGGAATTTTCATACCTATGATTTCAGGAAGTGTATGACTGGGTTGGCTCCCAAAATGAAATGCCCCTGCATTTTACACTGCACTCATGCAGAAGCACCAATAAGGACGCAGTAATCCTTCATCAGTGTTCAATTTTGGCAGATGAAACTGTGAATTTAACGGAACGCGTAAGTGGAAAAATAAACCCTTTTTGTGTTTTATAAAATGATTCAACTGAACTAATGTGGGCCTTACTTTATACATTATCAGATAAAGCCCAAGATGATCCACTACATTAGTAATAAACACTTACTAATTTCAAGCTGGATCATTTTGGTGTTCATAGAACCTTTGAATAATTTTAGTTTAGTCTGGGAGTACTTTGTGAATATTTTCATTTTTAAACATTACCGTGACTAAAGGAACACAATGTAGACTATTCAATAATCAGTTATTGTGTCTTCTGATAACTTAATTATTATTATCATCCGCTCTTAAGCTGCCTGGCCAAAAACATTTCAAAGTTTAGCAATGATACTAAATTTCAACACAAAAAACTGCCTTGAAAAATTGTGAATTACTGTTATTCCTTTATTCTATGGTGTCTTTAAATAAGAGCAGTTAGGAACAACAGAAAGCAAAGTGAGAAAAAAAAAGGTGCAAATTTATAAAGGCATGTTGCCAATAAAGATATTGATAGATAACAGTGCAATGGTTAAAACACTAATATTAGGGAATTATATTAGCCCCAAATATATATCAACCAGCCTTTTGCCAATTTCAGTTACAGTGTATCTCTTTAAATCCCCATAGGATGAACAGGAGGTGACCAAAGCACTGAAAGACCAGGTGAGGGACCTTTCTGTTGCGTCTGTTTGGAAGGGAGAGGGGTAGTGTGCTGGCTGGTTGTTGTCTTTGGAGACATAGTCAAATGGAATCTCAAATCTCAAAAGGAGGACAGTTAATAAAGAGAGGAGAAATGTTTTTTTATTACAGAAACTGACTTGGAAACATCAGGTTTTTTAGAGGGTTAAGAATGAAACCTCTATCATTGCAAAATAAATTTTGCAGCAAGCTTTTACACCACTCTACATTATCCCCTCTCAAACATTAAAAATGTGTGGTCATTTATTTATTCGAAATGGGTAATTGTTTCAATGAAATAGGAATGATAGTGTGGTGCTAAATGAAATCCATTGGTTTAGGAAAGGACTTCTGTGACCCTATTGGATGACTGGGTTCTTAATTGAGCCAGGACCTCTGTGACCAGGCTCTTCGTGAGCCAGGACCTTTGTGACCAGGCTTTTAGGAACATAACCTTAGATGAACGGGTTCTTAATTGAGCCAGGACCTCTGTGACCATGCTCTTCGTGAGCCAGGACCTTTGTGACCGGGCTCTTAGGAACATAACCTTAGATGAACGGGTTCTTAATTGAGCCAGGACCTCTGTGACCATGCTCTTCGTGAGCCAGGACCTTTGTGACCAGGCTCTTAGGAACATAACCTTAGATGAACAGGTTCTTAATTGAGCCAGGACCTCTGTGACCAGGCTCTTCGTGAGCCAGGACCTTTGTGACCAGGCTCTTAGGAACATAACCTTAGATGAACGGGTTCTTAATTGAGCCAGGACCTCTGTGACCATGCTCTTCGTGAGCCAGGACCTTTGTGACCAGGCTCTTAGGAACATAACCTTAGATGAACAGGTTCTTAATTGAGCCAGGACCTCTGTGACCAGGCTCTTCGTGAGCCAGGACCTTTGTGACCAGGCTCTTAGGAACACAACCTTAGATGAACGGTTCTTAATTGAGCCAGGACCTCTGTGACCAGGCTCTTTGTGAGCCAGGACCTTTGTGACCAGGCTCTTAGGAACACAACCTTAGATGAACGGTTCTTAATTGAGCCAGGACCTCTGTGACCAGGCTCTTCGTGAGCCAGGACCTTTGTGACCAGGCTCTTAGGAACGTAACCTTGACAGAAGTTAAGGGGTTGAAAACTTGTAACAGACTTCAGAGACCAATAATAATGACTTAAATATAGACATTACTTCCAGGACACGTGACTTGAACTTCAAAAACACAGGGGTCATTACTTATGTTTTGGCTGTTGGATCTCTAGGTATGTTTTGAGACTGTGAAGTTAAAAAAAAAAACAGATTTTTTAACTTTTCAAAATTAAAAAGGAAAACATTTGGAAATTTACTCGGATGGTTGTACACAGATCATAGCATGATATGTTGGACTATGATATATAGGGTTTACTTTGGATTGACACAATCCACCATTAAACTTATTGCTGGCATTTTATAACCATAAGGCTAATGCTAATACTAAATTTAATGCTTTAAAGTGTCAGTTTTAAAATAAATTTAATGGTGGTTGATTTTATTTTTCAACTTTAAAAACGAATGATTGATAAAATGATTGAATGGCTCAAAACAATGCAAAAAACGTATATTCAAATCGCCAAAAAATTGTACCTATTAGGGGAGTGTGCCACTTACACAAGGCCCGTCTGACCACATTCTGTTCAGATAGGCTTTGTTTGAGTGGCATACTTCCCTTCCCTTTTTTCCTTACAGGTTTCTTTCAAGGGAAACTACCCAGAATTGGACGATATGTCTAAAACAGTAGTGGGTAAGTATTCTTACTCTTCTCAATTTGAAAATGAATCTTACAAGAGATTATATAATGAACAAATAAATGCATGCTTGGTCAATCAGGTATCATTTATTCACCGACTTTAAACTTGTGATCTACTGCTTAAAGAAGAACTGAAGCCAAAATCCAGTCAAGTTTTTGTTATTTAAATGTAACTATTATAATATATGAAACAATGCTCGCTATTTTTTCCTCTCAAACACTTTTTTCACGCCAAAAATCTAAGGTTTTTACTGCTTATTTGGTTCTTGTGCGGCGGCTCGGAAATCTTGTGTCAGCGGTTGTTATTGAAGCTTATGACGTATGATATGGGGAAGAAAGTAAATATAGGAACCTTGTATGCACGAGCGGCGAGGTACAAGGAGAAAAACCAAATTTTGCGAAGGGAAAGACGGCCGAGAGGGTCCACAGATAATATTCAACTCCTTTAGGAATGCGTAACTTTTGTCTGTTTTCAATTGACATATCTCGGTCGCCCACGTTGGAAAACGACTGTCCAACACACCTACATAAGCGTTAGCCAAGTGACAACCTTGTTCCCAGGTTCCTCTCTAGAGAGAGAGGACCCTGGGAACGAGGTTGGCCAAGTGATTGCAAAACAACTGAAATGTGGAGGGTACAAGACTCCTAACAGACAATTCAATTTTTATTTTTAAGTGAAAACTGCGAATAACTTTTTCAACAGATGAAGTAGACAAACAGTCGAGCGAAGAGGAGCAAGAAGGAGACAGACAAGAAAAGGACGGGGGGAATGCGAGACAAAAGAGGAAAAGGAAGGACAAGAGGGCCCCAAAAGACAGGAGAAAGAAACAAAAAAAAGAAAAATAGACATTAGCTATTTATTTAAAAGGGCCATCAAGGCTTAATTAGCAATAAAACACAAAAAGCGGTGAGAGAAGACATGGGCAGTTAAAGCCCTAAAGATGTCAAAGCCTTAGTTTAATCTTACATAGATTTACTGATAAGATCAGTTTTCCCCTGCAGTACTCGTATCAAGAAAACCCTCGGTTGGTTAATATCACAATGATATCGCTTACGCTCGAAAATGTACGAGACCTTAATGCTCTGTTAACTGCCATTGGTTTATCATGTTCCCTACCGCTATTTGTGTTTTATTTCCTTGTTCAATTTTATCTTTGATGTAAGGCACATAGGCATCACACAGCGGTCAAACGCAAAAATCCAACGCAGCTTCCGGTTTTCGCCGCCTCGAACTTCGTAAGAGTTTGAAGAGAAAACCTGCAAGACTTCTGTAGGAAAATGTTATAAAAATAGTACTCTGAGGGAAAATTACAAGCTGGGAGGACTTTAGGATGTCCATCACTAAATGTCCAGGTCATATGCGAAGTTTAAAGCTTAATTATTCAGCGACTGTCTTAACTTTGGGCTTGAAAGCGAAAATTTTCGAAAATTTAAGACTTTGTTAAGCGAAAGTTTTGGGGGAAACTGCGCACGCGCGCCCCGTTTGACCGCTGTGTGCATAGGCATACTTTTGTAATTTTTTCTTCATGAACGTTAGGGAGGAAGAACCATGTAAAAATTGCCAACAAGCCTTTTGATCATGCGTTTAAGTTTTGTTTATTGACCTGAGTAGCGTGCGATGGTATGGAACCACGCGCCATTTCAAAATCGCGCGAATTCAAACTGAAAACGGACGTATGATTTCCGATCAAAATCGCAATTACCAATTTATTAGAACCATCTTGAAATCACGGGTATTTTTTAGCCAATAATAAAGTTTGTTTGTGCATGAAATTTGATAGGTTAACAGTGCTATTATTTCATTTCCATTTTGCTTGATCTGAGAAATGATGCGATTTTAAACCAAACCAATTGCAACCAGGTCACCAACGGATCAAAATGGGTGTAATAATAATAATAATAATAATAATAATAATAATAATAATAATAATAATAATAATAATAATAATAATAATAATAATAATAATAATTATTATTATTATTATTATTATTATTATTATTAATAATTTTAAATAATCGAACGCGTTTGGTCCTTTGAGAAAAGCACGCTTTTGGTTACAGTTATTAATAATTATTATCTCATAATATTCATGTTTCTGTTCAGTAATCACGATAAGTAAAGGCCAACAATGATCTAAATGGAACAGTTAAATTTATATATGATCAATAAGTTCAAGATGATCCTAATTAAATATGGAATAAAAACAGTAAAATTATTATTAGGAATTGAGTGAAATAAACTACACTTGAAGCAACGTAGAAACTCTGTCTGTGGGTGCAAGCGCGCGCGCGTGTGTGTGTATTTTATATATGACCCAAAACATTACATTATATAAATCAATTAATATAGCTGCCTTTTGGTCTAGTCCCTATGGTTATTTGGGGCAGCTAATACTCCTCTATAGATATCGGTTTTCGGCTAGTTGATACAGTTTTGACTGACTCCTTAATCGAGGTCCGGAAGGGGTAAAAACAAATGACAACCGGGATTTGTCTCTTTATTTTATCAGGGCTTGAAATCTGGACAAACATAAAATTGGACTTGCACTGGTATCTACATAAAAAACGGCTAGCATCTCAGGGTGTGAGCAAAATCGGGCTGCAAGCATGCGCACATACAACTAAATTTCGCGCGTACTTGAATATGGGTAAACAAGAACAGGGATTTCTCTATATTTTGGGAAAGGAGATTTTTTCATGGTTGGGAATTGAAAAAAAGGGACAGGAACTTTTGAGTCTACAAAGTCGCCGAGCTCGATAACGTCTAATTCGGTTAACTGTCGATAAATAAAAACCGAGCTCGATTGCGAATCGAGCTCGCTAAATTCCGAGCGCTATTTATTGAAACCGAGCTCGATTGTAAACCGAGCTCATGATGGTGCCGAGCGCGATAAATGCAAACCGAGCTCGATTTACGCTCGAGCTCGCAAATAATATACTCGAGCTCGTATAGGATTTCGAGCACGATTTATGAAATGCGAGCTCGCTAGGGATAGATCGAGCTCGTAATGGATTTCGTGCTCGAGATACCCATATCGAGCTCGTCTTCCCACAAAAAAAAAACGAGATCCCACATTTCTACTTCACTGTTATTTTGAATGAAATGTCCATTTTACGTACGCAAATAACCTGGGAGTTCTCGACTTTTTAGTTGCGTTTCGGTTGACTGACAATCGCATGAATTCTTCTTTCAGCACAACGAACTCCGTCGCTAGCTCTACAGTCGAATCTTAATCGTTTGATTCACTTTTCTCATATAGTTATAAATACTTGATCCATTCTAAGTTTGAAATTTAGATATATTTCTTTATCCAAAGACGAAGCTCAAACAACGAAAGAGTTCTGTATTCACGTATGGCTATTGAGATACATGCGTGGTGTGTTCTTATTAAAATCCACAAATACATAGCTAGTTTGTTCACCAGTTGAGGCTCAACAATCTTAATCGCTTGGTTGTACATGTAGGACGCAGATTTCGTTTACTATTCGTTTAAAAATGAGTCTATTTCGAGAAAAAAAAATGCGTTTAATTTACCGTGTGATTTCATGTGATGGACTTGGAGGATCGATTGCTTGTGCTTGGAATAGTCAGATGGCTTCCAGCTTATCCCAAATTCGCGTCGTATGCAGTACCATGAAAATGTCAAGCTTTCGGCTAGAGATAGAGAAGAATATACAGGCCATGAAAAGCTATATGTTTTTATAGTACCGGCGAATCCGAGATCGAAGAAATCCTCGATGGCTCCCCGACTTTCGCTTCGCACAGATCAGCTTACTTCTTTGGTCTTTTTCTCGCTTCTGGTCGAGTTTCATCGGGATAGAGGTATCGAATGAAGAGGAATACTCTATCCTCCGTATCCTGTATTGCTACAGTCTCCAACAACACATCTTCCTTGCATTCTGCAACGGTTTTGACACACACTATCGCATGCTCGCATATATTCTTCTCAGAAAGAAAACATTGGTATTCCTGAAATGACGTCAGAAGCCAACTCGTCCCATTCTCCGCTAGTCCTCGGTCGTGAATATGGAAATGTGCAAAACTATAAAATTTGAAAATTCGTAGAAAATTAAAAAAAAATAGCTACAACGATAATTTTTTCGCAGTGGTGATCAGGAGAAAAAGGAAATTTGTATTAGCGAAAAAAAATTGGGGGTTAGTGGCACTTTAAGGACGGTGCCTACTTTTGTTAGTGCGCACACATTCTGCGCATCACGCAAGCCATGGCTTAAGCGGGCGCACGCGCGCTGGAGCTGACATTGACGCAATCAAATACGCCATCAAGTACAGGACTGAAATTAAAGCAAAATTTTCCTACTATGCCTAAATCAATTTTAATGAACCTGTATGTAACCCAGGAACACGGGAATGGCAGCATATCGCTAAGCAATAAATGTTAACATCTTCCACCGGAAAACCTGGCTGTTATCTTTCGAAAATTACGCTGAAACCCAACTGTAATCATGTACCTGCAGATGGCGTAGTGCGCGCGCAAAAACGCAGATGTCTTACTTACTAGGTAGGCAAGGGGGTTTGGAAGGCCTTCCCATAATGCATTGCGAATAAACTATATTATCAACCGTCGATTGTCACGTGACCTGTTAGTTGTCAGTGGCGTTCATGGCGTCAAGTCTACTGTCTCTTGAAAGTTTGTCGTTAAAATAATGCGCTCTAGGCCGTGTGTAGCCTCCTACGCAGACATTCTTTGAGCTCGTCACGCAATCTTCCTCCCCCACGAACATCTGCTGAAACGAATGGGTTGTTTAATTAGACCAATCACAGCGCACTGCCCGATCAAGGCAGCGAACTTTCAACCTTGGTAAATTTTCGCGCGCGAAGTTGTAAGAAACTAAATATAGGGGATATTTGCGTGGCCTTCCAACGGGTTTGCGAGACTTTCAAAATCGTCGATTTGAATCCTTTTCAGCGAGAAGCTATGGAATGTTTTGTGAAGAAAAAGGTGGACGTCTTCGTTAATCTACCGACTGGGAACGGGAAGGCGCTTATTTATCAAGCTGATGATTGTGAATAAAATACAGGTCAAACACGACTCCTACAGTTCGTGGCATTTGTACATTTGCCGTTTATTTTTCGGTCTTTGGACCTCTGTGTCGCTTCACTCTTGTTTATGAAGGGCATTTCGTGTTCGTGGACAAATATGATACTTGTGATAAGAATCTACCGACTGTACTTGCAAACAGTTCTAATCATAGCCGGGCCCGTCACAATGTAGGTCAATGTAGAATGCGAGTAAGCAACACGTTTAGAGTAAATGTCATATTTTGTCCCTTAAAAGCAAATACTTGGAGACTTAAAGGTCAAATGCAACGAAATTGGGCCTGGTTTGATTTTGACTTAAAATAAAAGATTATAATCAAAATAATCGTAATCCAAAGTTTTACATGATTTCTTAAAAACCTCGCCGAGATATTTGACGTTGAAAATGGCCCTTTTTCTTCGCCTTACAAACGAAACGGTTCGTGGAAACGTCGGAAAATTGTCGGAACTGGATTTTGTGACGTCATAATTGGTGAGCTTCCCGTTCAGAATAGAGAGCAAACACAGCAAACATGGGTGTTTTTATTGTAGTAGTCGTTCAAAATCTATGGAATGAGCCTTGTTACTCCCTTTAGAAGATGAGAAACCATCAGGGAATAGCTCACGTTGGTTAAAACGAGGATAGTATTGATAGAAGATGGAATTTTAGCCGCCTGTTCGAATCATCTGCAAGCTACATCTCGTCTTCTTCCGGTCAGCAAACTTTTTAGAAGAAACCTCTTGGAGCAATGTGTTTCGTAATGGCTTAGCTGGGTTTCAAGTTCAATCCCAAAGACAAAAACAGAGAAGCTGTACCAAATGTCGTAATTGTAAAGCCATGTATTGACGACGAACACCCTACGAGCAAACGCTCTTCAAGCAAGGAATGCTGTTGTTCGGCAGCCATATTGTAACGAGCAGAGAGCGAGGTAAAGTCGCTGTATATAAAAGCTATTGCTGTGTTTTCTTATATCAAGTTTGAATTTTCAGATACTTAATGTAATTTTCTAAACTAAGTCTAGTGGAAATAAAACATTAGCGGCTGGATGATTCTGTAAAACGATTTCACGCCATTGTGGTTTGTTATTGAGATTTAAAGCTTTAAAAGATTTAATTTAAGAAAAGCGGAAATAAATCATCTTGAATTACCGATTTTCAGCACCAACATTGTCATTTAATAGTTGAACAAAATAAAAACTTATTTTTACAAGAGTATTTTGTATTTTTTATGTTCTTAGTGCAGCTGTAAGTCGTAATTTGCTGCGATGAAGTAGTTGCTTACGGAGGAGACTGCCATGTTGAGGAAGAAGGGAGTGGTTATTAGCCTGGGGGGAGTAAGCTGTAAATAGATTTTAAAAACTAGCCAAAAAGTTACAAAACTGAAATTAATATTCTTGCTATCCCTTGATCAGCTTAATATAATGGGCTTCGAACAACCCAGCCCTGAAGGAGACTAATCTAGATGTGGCTCAAGCTTTTATTGATCCCTGAGAGATGCAATCCTGCCTGAGCCATCCTAAAACAGACCTACAAATAAAAGCTAAAAATGGTACCCAGTGCTTTTATCTAGGATTTCATACCTGATATTGATAGGCCTATGTATGACTGTATTTTTTTAACTCTCACTTGTAAACTTAAGTGATACTTTTGTTGGGTCAAGACAAAGCATTTCACCTTGAATAACTTAAGTCAGGGCTGTAGCCAGTATGAGGAAAATTCGGGCAATTGCCTCAACCATATTTGTCTCCATTTATGTTTCTTTTTTTTTTTTTGTAGTAGAAAGTAAGTTGTTGTTAGAAAGAGAATTTAACTGTGGACATTGCCTCAGTCAAATTTTTTTTCTCACTATGGCCCTACTGTAAGAAAATAATATGCTATAATGCTATTGTAAATTTTGATTGCTCATCAACTTTTTATTGGAACAAAGGATTGAATGTACTAATCACAAGCCCCTTTGTGATAGAAATGGTACTGCCTAATTATCCGTTGACCTCGTTGCCTGCTGAAGACAAGCAGGCTGAGTAGTTGATGCATTGCAATTCCACATCTCTAATGCCCTCAACATGAGACAAATGATAATACAACAGTCATACCCAGCCTTTTCACATGAGAGCACCTTGGCTTGAAGTTTGCGATCAATTTATCAAGCTCAATAAGCTCTGTTTAAAGCCCTAAAAGTTTATATATTTGTCTTTTAGCATGTCTAATTAAAACTGTAGAAGTTACTTAATAGCTCCCTAAATTCAGCATATCTTGACAGGATTTGACTCCAAAAATTTGGGCATAGGATGTGGGAAGTTCTTTTTTTAATGCATCTCAGAAAATTGGGAATTCATCATGACCCCAAAAATGTTTTTAAATCAACCAGGAAAGTGCTAAGTGGTGTCTTCTTTCCTGCACCCTTCTTTCCTCCATGTTTCAGGGAATTTCACAATAACTGATATAAATACTTCGATCTTGTCCTAGAGGATGTGAGCTCCATGCTTGCTATGCTGAAACTTAGAGTTGTTTAAATAGTCATTTGTTGGGAAGTCTATACTGACTATCAAGCATGTACACTTCAAAACAACACACCAGTATTATTATTGTATCAAGTGTCTATTACAATATCAAGGACCTTAACAGAGGTTTTGTTTACATTTTTAAATGTTGTACAACAGTTTAAGGCTGATTTCATATGTAATTTTTATCTGAAGGTCAAAAAAATATTTCTTATTTCTCCGTCTTCTTTTCATCTCTGCGATATTTTGCAAACTAACAAAACTTTTATTGCACTGGCCTGTCTGCCTGGCGGAAGTCGTGAGCAAGTGATGTTTTAATGAATGAGCATCTTCGGGAGATCAGAAAATGAGCTTTTATTTAGGCTTAAAGCCTTGAAGTTAATTTCAGCTCATTGACATTTTGGGGATGTCAAACATTGGAGAATTCGTTTTTAGTATTTGTTGGCCAACAGATCCAACTTTATTTCACCTGTAAGTCATTGTTTACAGGTGACTTTTAAGGGTGACGGCCATCTTGCGAGAGCGAGTGAAATATTATACCGTAGGTAAAAAATACGAAAAACCACAATAATGTTTCACTTAATTCCATCTAAAATTATATGCCCCATTTCTTCATGGAAACTGCAGTTGGTTTTAGCGATATTACGCCAAAGCCTAACTTAAAAACTCATGTTCAAGCACCAAAGTATATTTGCGCCCGCCTGATTTCTTCTTCATTTCCTAATTGGCGAAAGGAACCCAGTGAAAATACACTCAACTCGGTTCTTATTTTTTACGTATCAAACAGTGAAGTTAATTCGAGATTAATTGACTTTAAGATATGCTATATACTGTAATAGCAATTTATAGAATCTGTCTACAAATCATGCAAGGTATAAGTTGGCAATCGGTCATAATTTATAAGGCATTTTGCGGGATGAGAACCATTTTGCCGAAGGGCAGAAATTGAGAACTTTCACGATAAAGATAAAAGATTGAAAGAAACATTTAGAAACATCAAAATCTTACTTTACATTTTCCTTAAAACATGAACAGAAGATACAACAAACCTTGGGGTCACAACAATGAACCAAATCGAAGTAGCAAGCAAGTGAAAACCTGCGAATGACCCTGAATTGCGACAAGGTTCTGTTTACATCTGTGAAAACTCGCCTGAACTTTGACGCGCTGTATCATGGGAAGGGCTTCCAGCCCCCCCCCCCCCCCCCCCCCCCCCCCCCCTGCTGGGTAGGTGACAGGAAAAAATGTAACGGGGACCGTAAAAGTTTTTAAAAAAGATCAATAACTTAAAAAAACGCGTGGTTACCCCTACATTTTATGTTGCAAAATGGAAGTGGCAAGTCTATTCGACATATGATTTCTTTCTGGTTGTGAGCAAAAGGTATTTAGACTGTATTTTAGATGAACCAGAGGAAGGCTGTCAGAGACGCTAAAAGCGGTTTTGCAACGATTTTTTTTATTAAAAACGTACCGAAAATTATTTTAATGTTAACATTGGCCATGTAGTTTAAAGAACGTTTAAAATGTGTTTGAATTCTAAGGAAATCTGTGAGGAAATATCCTTTCCTTTTTTTTTTTTCAGAAAAAAAAATGTTGACGTCAGCAGTTTTGTTGAGATTCAAGGCCAATTATCTCGAAAAAAAATGCGTGGCTACCCCTATTTTCCTTTGTGGATTCCAATAGTCCTTGCAAAGATCTACGTTTTCCGCGTGGTCATAACCTGGCGGAAAAACCTTTGTATTTAGTAGGCACCGTCCTTAATGTTCCACTAAACCCCCATTTTTTTTCGCTAACATAAATTTCCTAAATTTCCTTTTTCTCCTGATTACTGCTATGAAAAAGTTATCGTCGTAGCTGTTTTCGTTAATTTTGTATGAATTTTCAAAATTTTTAAATTTGCACTCTTCCATGTTCACGACCGAGGAAAAGCGGAGAATGGGACGAATTGGCTTCTGACGTCATTTCTGGAATAAAAAAGATGTTTCTGGGAGGAATATATACTAACAGGCGATAGTGTATGGTAATATCGATGCACAATGCAAGGAATATGTGTTGTTGAAGGCTGTAGCAATACATGCTGCATGGCGTAGAGTATTCCTCTATATTCAATACCTCTGTCTTGGTGAAACTAGACCAGAAACGAGGAAAAGACTAAAGAAGTGGGCTGATCTGTGCAAAGCTAAATCTGGGAAGCCATCGAGGATTTCTTTGATTTCGGGTTCGCCGTTATTGCAAAAACCTAGAGACTTGTGTAACCTGTATATTCCCTCAATCTCTAGTGGAAAGCTTGACATTGTCAAGGTACTGCATAAGACACCAAGTTTGAGTCCTAGTCGAATCTGTAGGTGAGGAAATTACACGCGTCGCGTTTTTTGTACTCGAAATAGAGACTTTTCTTAACGAATAGTGGACGAGACCTACGTTCTACAGCTAAGCGATTAAGATTGTTGAGACTTCGCAGTGGTGAACTACCTATGTATTTGCGAGTTTAATAAAAACACACTCACTCCGGCGGTCGTAATCCGGCCGTGTTTCTCAATGGCCGTTCCGAATGCAGAATGTTTTCGTCTTTGAGCTACGTCTTTTGGGGAAATTACAAACTTAGAATGGATCAAGCATTAAGAAATATATGACGAAAGTGAAACAAAAGATTAAGAATTGACTCTGGAGCTACCGACTGAGATTATAATGAAAGAAGAATGTGCTAGTCAGTCAACGGAAACGCAGTCTAATAAGTCGTGAACTCCCAGGTGATCAACTTAAGTAAAATGCACATTTCATTCAATTTAACAGTGAAGTAGAAATGTATTAATTTAACTGATACTATACTGAACCTCTTTTCAATATCTTGTTAAAGGATTTTCCATGATTTAGTAGTACGAAATATGCAAATTTGTGTAACTTGTGCCCGTGCACACTAATTGACTAAAAAAGGTAAGCATCGCCGCCGTCCAAATCATTGATAGAGTCCGAATTTGTAATGCTAGAGGATACACTTCTTTCACTTAAAAATGTTGTGTAGTTCTGATAAAAACCCTTGAAGCTCAGTCAAAAGTTTCTTGAGAGTTTTAGCCGAAGTGACGTCGCTAGTAACCCGACCCAGATCCCACTTTGCGCGGTCGTGAACATAGAAATTACATGTTCAGACGCCTGTTGAAACGCAGGGATTTTATCAATCGAGATACCCTAGTAGGGTTTGTGGCACATTAACTTACAGCTTGTCGTTTCTAATTTCCAGATGTTGACGAGTGTACACCTGCACCATGCCAAAATGGAGGCACATGTTTGGATCTCCTTGCAAACTTCCGATGTGACTGCAAATCAGGTTATTCTGGTACCAAATGTGAAACAGGTATGAACTTAACTTTGGTGACTTTTCACATCCTATCTGGCTCCTGGCTTTTATTGACGGGGTGTCTTTAAAAGGCAGGTTGTTCTAAAGACTATAGTGGGCAGAAACTGCGAATACCATTTGAACTCCAAGCCAAGACATCTTCTTTTTTTTACATTCAGCTTCATTAACAATGTGACTGGTCACCATGCTTTTGTACGTTTGCAAGCATGTAGTTAACTACAGATTTCTTATTTTCAGATGTAAACGAGTGTACCGATGGACCTAAAACAGGATATTCTGGTACCAGCTGTGAAACTGCAGGTATCAACTTAACAGTCCTCTGCTAGTCTGTATGATCAAAATTTAATTCACACTCGTTTTAACTCGTTAAAACGAGTGTGAAAAAACAATATAATGAATAAGTGTTTTAACAAGTTAACTTTACCATTGCATGATCTACAAATGTTTACTTTGGAGGCTCCTACATTTATCCATACCTCCTGGCTTATATTGAATCTCTCTTTAAGAGCAAATGTCAAATTGAAAATATGTGGTACACGATCAAAAATCAAAACTCTTCATATTTTGCCCAGAGTTAGCCTGTGGTAAGCCTAGAAACCTAGACTGTTCAGTGTCTCCTATTTTTCCGTGACATCGTAGATGCCGCCGCGTCGATTGTTGAGTTCGACGGCGCACCATCCTGCCGCTTGATCTTTTGATGCGAGCGAAACTGGAGAGAGCTCAAAATGCCCGTCGGTTGGGGTGGTTTAGGGGAGACTGTAACAGCTTCACTTTGTATCGTATTCAAGTTCAAGAGGCGTGGCCTAATTTTGGCGCCTTCGCTGATCAAATCAATTAACAATCTCCTGTAAAATCAGGGAAATATTATATCGATTACGTGCTCTTGTGCAGTTGTGATTTTCGAGACATTTTAATTCAACGTCTTCCAGTGAATATTGCTCAAGAAATCGATTCAATGCAGTTACTAAGTTAAGTCGAACGAATGCGGAGCGAAAGAACTTTTCTCTAACTCCAAAGCAAGCGGCAAAGCCCACAAGTTCAGATGCGTACCGTCTTTGTAGTGTTAAATTTAAAATTTAAGTCGGTGATTTCGGCGGAAAGAACAAGTACATTTCGGCCGTAAATCTATGTAAGATCCCTGAAAGAGCTGGAGTTGACAAAATTCGACTAGTAGATCTTTTGAAAATACATATTGATGTTGAACTCGATCCTCAAGATGGAAAATTTTTATCATCAACGAGAAACAGTCTCTTTTTGCTGTTGCTTTAACACTAACCATTAAGACAAGAAACAGACAGACGATCAAAATCAAAACATTCCCCAGAAAATTCTTTTGAAGTAAAAGCTACTTTGGCCTGAGCCACGACAACAATAGACATATACGCTCTCAATGGAAAATGGGGGACTATGAATAGTCTACTAGAAACCTGGTGGGATTTTTATCTTGAAATATTTTTTTACTGTGCCTTTATGTCCAATATGTGGACTCTAAAACTCAAAGCTCAAGCGACAAATGCATGTTTTGCTACCGTCAATCAAATGTTCGGCGTCTCCTCTCAGCTTTCGACTACTGCCGAGCACGCAGTAATTAATCAAATCGTTGTGCACAGTTCAGACAACAAAACAGTGTTCGGCAGTTGTCGGAAACTTGGAGGAGCCGTCGGTAGTCAATGACGCATTTGTCGGTCGACCCCTTGAATTCTAGATTCCGCACGTTATTGAGAGGCGCAGTCAACCCACCAAAAAGTCACAAATTAGCTGCGACCCCGAGTGTGGTGAAAAATATGGAAACTTTAGTGCCTCATACCTTACCATAAACTTCACTCTGTTCAATCCGTATCACAATAAGACTCAAGTTTGAGCCACGAAATTTATTTGATCCCTATCCTAGGTCCACGTGGACATCCAACAGTCATTAACTGTCAGAACGAGCTCCTCAGGATTTATGACGCGCCTGAGGGTGGGGAAGGGGGCGCGGCGTTTCATAGCATTTTCTTCTAGCCGGAGATTTACACGAAATCTTGCCCCCTAGCTTTACTCTGAGAAAACTTAGAGAAGCTGAACCTGCGGCAGAAAAATGGCTGAATCAGGAAGAAAATGATCGGGAAAATCTTGGCAATCGAGAGGCCTAACACGAAGTGAGTATTTGTGAAGTTCTTCAAAGTTGAAGCCAAGGTGGTAATTGACAGGCAGCCACTGTTAGGCACGGGGCCATTGTCAGCCGTGTGGCGCACTCTTAGCAACCTTGCGCGAAGGTGTGTGCCAAAAATGGTTTCGCTGAACACTTTCAGTGACAACTTGTGTATCTGGTGTTGCATTGCTGTTCATCGCGGGGCACGCGCCGATCGGAGCACACAGGTTGCGATAGAGCTAGCAAAGAGGCACTTTAAACTCAGGATAGTGCCAAACGACGTTCCAAGAAATTCGCTTGATGAATTGCATAAGGTCGAAAAGAATCTCAATCAGGAGTAGCTGCTGTCAGATTGGCTAGGGATCAGAGTGTATGAGTGCCAAGAAAACGGTGAAATTCTGTGACATCTCAGAAGGAATCCCTGAAACAAGCTGAAGAACATAAAGTCGAAATTTACGATGGCCAAGCGTTTGAGTGCGCTTCACACAAGCTTGTAACCTCAAACAACACGAAATAAAGTGCTCACAGGGAAGAACATTTATCGATTGTCAAAACAAGAGAGTGGAAGCGCCACAGACAGTTTATGAGAGAGCGTTTCACAGCAAAGCTCAAACTTCCGTATCATCGATCCGCTGGCTTGAGAGCACAAGCAGGCAGTTGAGAAATCATATCCATCATGCTTTATGCCGAGTAGTGCGATGCGTAAATCATACGTTTTATACTCGCTTTGTTTATATACTTGGCTGAAATTTACTTGATTGCTGACTGCAAAATCTTTTCCGCTTTTCGGCGTTGATCTCTCCAGTTACCCTGTGTATAAGGTGGTAAACCATCGTTTTTAAACTGTTTTCAACAACACTCAATGAATTTAGCTTATAGCTGATTGACGCCAAACCATTCTGAAGTGAATGAAACATTTGCGTCGGATCCATTTTCAATTCTCGCCATTTCCAGAGCGCTTCGCCGTTTATTTTGAGGTTAAATAAGAGATCACAACCATTTAGAATAGGTGAAGACATGTGAATGACGCCGGAAAGGATTGATCGGAGATTCTGTGAGCACCAAATGGAGCTTCCGTGAAAACCATTTCAGTTGCAGAACGGTACGCACTCGGACGGAGTTGGATGATAAGTTAAATGCGCGCATAAACAGATGTTTCATAGGCCTTTGAGTTAAATTTTGCTGCTTGCACAAACATGTTTAATAGCCCTTTGAATTTAAATTTGCCGCGGTGCTTTCTGTGCATGACTGCACGCTATTGTCAGCGGGGGCGGAGTTAATAACTCTGTTAAATACTCAAGGGAGTTCAAAAGCAACCATTTTTGAAGCTATTCCGAATAACTTTTAGAAATCATCATTTTGATAAAACTTGTAGTCATCGTATAAACATGAACTTTTGCACAGTCTTCCTTCAGATCGGGAACTTACAAAGCCCGAGTGGACCTAATATCTGCTTTGGAGAAAAATCTGAATCGGAATATTAATGAAGTCAATATTTCATACAAATAACAAGTAAAACTAGCGCATTTTCGACATCAGTTTGATAAACCTTATCCATGATCAACGGCTTAGAAAAATGTTTAGAATAAAAGCTTCATACCTCTTCTTTAAAAGCCCTAGTGTACCTAATCGATCAGGATGCTATATAGAATGACATAAGGCAAGAAGCAGTCGATGTTGCGCCGTTTTCGGCCATTTTCTTTATTGTTTTGCGTCTTTTGACTCGCGTGATTTCAAATTTAGCGCTACAAGCGATAGAAAAGGTCCTGGATGTGTCGCGGAATTCTGCGCGATGAAGTACCTACTCACACGCTATCTTCTATGATTTTGAGTTGTATCAAGCAGAACCAAGAAAAACGGGATCACAAAATGACTTACATATGAAAACGCCCAGTGACGATTTCGGTGGGCGTTGGCGATACGTTTGAACTCGACCCCACACATATCCGTGACCCAAATCCGAAAGAGCTGATTCGGAAGTTCAGAGAAGAGTTGGAGAGGCGCGATGAAAAACATTCGAGCCCTGGTAAGAGCTGAGGTCGTGCCAAAAGACATTGCCCTGGTTTCAGACAAGCAGCGGAGATTCTTAGTGGAATGGTACGACTAGGTGCCTGTTCCAGATTTCAATTGCGGGTGTTATGACTTTATTCTGATTAAAGAACATATCAAAAAACTGTTAGCCAACACAACGGGCAAGGTCCAAATAGGAAAAAGGGCGAACACAAAGATGTTCATGTAGACAAACGGCTACCACATCGTTGACATTATCAACTATCTGGGCCCGGGCAAAGTGAGTGAAAGCGTACGAATGCTCTGTCCAGAAATCGTGGCTTCTTTACGATGGGTTCAATAGCCCCTAAAAGCTGAATAATCCTGGGCCGCCAGATTACCCAGAATTCCAAGAGTGCAAGAAAATATTCAACGAAAAGGGAATGCAAACATTTGCGGATTGGTTGCGCTACTTCAATGATCTCGATGTTGCGCCAAGGCGGTTGGAAGCCTTAGAAAGATGAGAGCCTTCTACAGGGACAAGGGCATCAATGTTTTGAAAGATGCGGTCAGCCTCAGGAGTAAGCTTGCATTATCTCTTGAGAGTCACGATGAAGCGAGGGGCTGAACGTTTAGCCCTTGCAAAGAAGCTTATGCAGTGTTAAAAGATGCTGTTGTGGGCGGGCAAAGCCTGGTGTTCAAATGGTATCTCGAAGCTGGAGTGATGCGTATAAGACCGCACCACAAACGAAAGAGTTAATTATCGGCCACGACGCCAACACGCGCTACTTGTCAACCATGCTGAGAGAAAAGCCTTGTGGTAAGGAAAGGGTCATGCACTATCAAAATTCGGCAGGTACTGCGCCAATGCTTACCGAACGCCTAAAACCAAGAATTTGGTTTGAATCTACGGAAGTGGACATAGAGATCCCTGAGCCACTGTGGCTAGAGTTTCAAGAAATGCCTCCCTTGTAAGTCACCAAACAGATCCCAGACGAACCTGTACCTCAACCAATGAAGAATTACTTACAGCGCACTGGTAGAAAAAAGGTGACGGGAAAACGCTGGTCGGGGTGCTGTTAGTGCAAAAGCTGCTGCAGTATGCTCCAATGTTGCGTTGGTATGTAGAACACGGTGCAGTCATCAAAACAGCTCATCGCACGATAGACTACCAGGTGGTGAATTTCTTCATTTGGTTTGTGGAGCAGGTGACAGAGACCCGGCGTACTGGTAATGTGGACAAGAGTAAAGCTGTGCCTGCTGAGGTGTTCAAACTGCTGGGAAACAGTGGTTATGGAAAACCCATTGAAGTGCCGGAGCGGCAAACAAGCGTGAGCTACCCCGTTGGATGAGAAGGTAATGGACAGATCGTTGCGAAGCGCGTCCTTCCGTGAATTGAACGAGCTCGGGCAAGCGAATTAGCTGGAACGCAAGAAGTCTCATATTACGATCAGTCGCCCGTTCCAGATCGGAATCGCTGTGTATCAGCTGGCAATGCTGAGAATGCATGCTCGAGTTCTGCTATGACTTCTTGGATCAGTATTTTGATCGCCACGACTTTGAGTTGATTCAGAGCAGCAGCGTGCAGAATTGCAAGGCAAAAAAGCAGCAGTGGCTTGTATGAGACAAGTGGAGCGGGCGCATGCCGGGGAATGCTCCCCTGTTTCGTTTTTTGCCAGTCACACGAGTGACCTCATATTTCAGAGAACTGGCAATGTTGGGAAGCCTTTTGACCCACGCAGTTGGCCGCTGGCGAGGAGGGAGGAGCAATTCCAGGGCATACTGATGACAGCAACTACATTGCCATATTTGCTGAGCGGCTTAAGGACATCGTTCGCCCAGAGTTGCGAGCAGAATTCCGAGGAAAAAATGAAGCAGTGGCTTGTATGAGACAAGTGGAAAGGGCGCATGCCGGGACTGTTCAAACATGAATGTGAAGGGAGCATGATGATTTCGCTGTGTTCGAAGTATTACTATGTTGACGAACAAGACAGCCAAAATAAGACATTTAGCACGAAAGACATGTTGAAGAAAGAGAATAACATCACTTGGCAGCGTTTCAAAGTGGCGCTCAACGGCAGTATAGATAGAGCAGAAAAACAGAGGATTTAGTATGGCCAAACTGCGAAAGGCTAGTTGTGAGCGGCAGAAACTGGGCCTGAGCACTTGTGACAAGCGCTGGGTGCTGTCGGATGGGATACACACTGAGCCGATCGAGTTTCATACGATATGAGCAGGCAGCAGCTGTGTATTTGGCGAGACAACCTACAGCTCTTCGCGGACGAACCCTTTTTAAACTCGTGGATACGCGAAGCGTAGAAACGAGATTTTTGCGGTCACTTCGATATGCAAATGTGTCACTCACTCACTCACTCACTCACTCAGGTGTAGACACTGTTCGTAATTAGTCGGCCCAAACGAGAGCGCCCGAGCTAGCCCGACGCCATATTGGAATAGTAACCGAGCCCTTTGCCATGAATAGCAACCGAGCCCGTTGCCATGTTGGAATAGTAACCGAGCCCGACGCCATGTTGGAATAGTAACTGTGCAGCCCGATTACTCACTCGAAGGCGTGCTTCGTGACAGCCTTGTAGCTTTCAATTTATTAGGTGTTTCGCTGAATTAAAGAGAAGTTGACTTCGAATGTTCGACTTAGTACTATGGCCAACTTGAAGGCTGAATTTCATGAACATTTGACCCGTCCACGCGGCGTTAAATACGACGAAGAAATGAACATTTGTTTGCTGGAAAGTCAGTTGGAAATGAGTAAATCTCATGCTAATGTGGTAAGTTTTGATGAGAATGTGCCTTATTTGTCGACCTCAATGAACTTATCTGAGCGAAACGAACATTTTTTATGAACGAAACAGCTATTGAACTGAGAGGACAAACATTGGCACCATTATTAGAATATTGCAATTTTTATCGTGATGGACAAAACACTGACCACCAGTCCATGGACTACCCCAATGGACCACCCTAAAATGGACTACACATAAAAATAATATTCCAAACGAATACTGTTTAATGTTCTTAGCTGATAGTATAATTGAATTACACATAACTTCTGCTCATGTTCATCATGTACAGCCTCTAGCCACCATTTTGAATAATTGTGCTTTAAATAAACAACTGTTAAACACAAATTAGTTTGAAAAGCGTAAACTCGTTTTTATCAAATTTCATCATTTGATTATCAACGAAAATTATCAGAGGTACCAATCAGTATAAGGATCATACAAGTGTAAACATAATAACTTGAAAAGCCATTGAAATGTGAATGAGGAACCCAGTCTAATATTTGATTTAGGAATAGCACAAGTGAAGTAATGCCAGGGGCTATTCCCTTGCATGGGCTATATGGGTATGTGCAGACCCAGAAGGGTAGGTTTTCTCAGCCACATTGGTCATAAATAGGGTATGGTTTTAGCACTCTAGTCTGAAGATATTGGGTATGTTTCTTGGAACAAGCTACTTTTTCATAATTATCAGGGCATAAATGGGGTGGCAAAAATCTGAAGATATTGGGTATGTTTCTTGGAACAAGCTACTTTTTCATAATTATCAGGGCATAAATGGGGTGGCAAAAATCGCAAACTTTGGTCATAAATGGGGAAGGAGTTTGGGGAGGTGGTCTGCATACCCCTACCCGGCCTTTCTGGGAGTATCCCCTGGGTAAAATGTCACACAGTAATTGTGAATTTTTATTCCATGTGATTCTGTCAGCCACTACACATGCACAAGCTAAAAGATGACATAATAGGAGATGACAAGAATAATGGCTGAATAATGAATTATAAGTCAGGCTCCTGAGCCTGGAACATGGTAAACAATACAGCTATAACTATAGTTATACTCAACAACAGGAATCTACTCGTCTACTTTGCGTTCAGTGGTTCCAGAACAAAACAAGCAAGGTATAGCAGCTTACAGCTTTAAATAGCACTCATTTAAAATATTATTTTTAGGAGTAGGTTATTCTAGGGGTAGTCTATTTGGGGGAGTCCGTGGACTGGGGGTCAGTATTTTGTCCATCACCTCATTTTTTTTAAATTTTATAACTATTGTTATAAATGTAACACGTTGTGTCAGCCTTGCAGTAGTCTTGTTATCATTTCACTCTTCAAGTTTGGCTGATTAATCTCCTGCAAGATCCAACATTTAATCAAACAGGATCTTTGTTTATGGTTTTGCAGTTTGTTTTGTTTAGATTAAAGTTGTGTTCTCCATACTTGTTTTGTTTATTTCAGTACTTTCATCTGAACTCTGAGTGGAATGTGAAATGCACTAATTCCCAAATACTGTCTTTTGTCTACATTTTTGCTTCCTGATTGTAAAGATAACAAGGGGAAAGAAACCCCCTGTGAGCTTGATGGAACATATTTATGGGTCGACAGATTTTTTGGATCAACCCAGAAAATGCTCTCAAGAGGCTCATAATTTTGATGTATTTTACGTGCAATACATATGGAGACAAGTGGTTCCGCATTGTAAAAGAAGTGTCTCATAAGAAACCTTAACTACAACCTTGAGTGAAATGCAGTGAAAAAGGTCTGTTTGCACAAAAGAAAAATATTCTTAAATGATGCAATTTTTCCCACCAGGCAGACCAATAGCAACTTCTGGGTGGTGGTAAGGAGGGATGGGGGAGAGTACTCTGAGTTTTTGGGCAGGAGTATCCAAAGTGACCCAAGAACTCTTAGCTTTTACCACTCCATGTTCGGCTGCAATTCTACTTCCCTACCTATTTTGTAATATGTGTGCAACAGAGGCCAACTAAAAACCCTATGCTTTATATGATAAGTGCGACCTTGCATGGTACGAACACAGCTTGTTTCAACAGCCTTTAATAATGCACCAATAATTGCAAGCTTACTAACATGTTTCATCTCTAGATTACTTAATCCACGAGTTTGGCCATAGGGTTCCTTTGATTTCGTTATTTGCCAGTCAGGCGAGTGACCTCATATTTCAGAGAACTGACAATGTTGGGAAGCCTTTTGACCGACGTTGTTGGTCGCTGGCCAGAAGGGAGGAGCAATTCCACGGCATACTGATGAACAAATAAGCGCTCTGCGAGCGTGCGGGTGAAACGTTAAACGATGGCTTGGGCTCAGTGAATTTCAGTGCGCCCACGATGAATATATGTCTTGTGGCCTTCCATCTCCATTTTTCGGTCACGCCTCCCATAAACTCGCGGCCAGGATCAACCTGCATCAGCTGAGGCCACTTCAAAAGGCTGCGCTTGTAAATCCTCTGAAAAAGCTTTTCGAAACTCAGCAGGGTCTTTCGAGGTCAGAGTCTCAGCTTCTTTGTAACGGCTGGCAACGTCGACATAGGGTTCAGCACGAATACGTAAAATTTGCGGCACAGGGAAGCTTGTCGTGTGGCAGAAAAAAATGTCCACTTGGTGGACCGCGTTAGGCTTCGATAGGTCGACTTTTGGGCGAGGAACGCACTGCGGCGCGGGGAGTAGATCTGCCAAGGAGCTTGTTTGAGAAGCCACTGCTTGGCTGTTTCTTCAAGGACTTTCGCAGCTTTCGCAATTTTTTTTTTTTTTTTTTTTATGGGAGCAATGCCTTTTCAGTAGCCTTCGGGGCTGTAGTAGACTTTGGTGAGCTTGGAGTCCATGTTTGCTCTTCGAGCAGGTTCGAAGAAGAGATATGTAACTACGCGAAAAGTTCAAAGAGAACGAAAAGCCAAATAGCCGAGTGTTCACTGCCGCCCGCAAAAAGCAACTTGCCTTGTTGCTGCAGCGCACTGGGTTGATAAAAGTCTGAGAATTGGAGTTAGTAGTATAGATAATGGGGGTACGAGCACAGACGCTAACCAGTGTACGCTCAACAAATTTCAGCGTACGCAAAAAAAATTTCTGCGTACGCACAAAAAAAATTTCAGCGTACGCTGAAAATTGCCTATGAATAAATCTAAGCGTACGCTGATTTATTTACTGTAATTTTTTGACGATAAATCCTACTCTTCATATTTTTTTATAATAATCTTTTTTATACTTATCGACTAATGGGCAAATATCAACAAAAAAAATTATCAAGATTACTATTATCGTTTACTAGATTTTCACTGTTATATAGAGCAAGTCTTAAAGCTGTCTTTATTCGAATCATTAAATGTTGGTAACTTCGGTAAGCGTATTTACAATTATTCATATTTTCATTTACATTTTTGTAATCAAGTACAATTTCGATTAATAATGAAGCACCAAGGGATATAATGGTCAAAACGGAACCTGAGACAATTACTGAAGCAATTCCGCCACCCGCTATTGCTCCAGAGGTCAACCTAGCCGCATATTTTATGAGTTTGTAATGTTTATGTGCTTTTTATATAAAAACCATTTTTGATTAGTGGTTTTGTAATAACCAATTAGTTCATCAATTTGTTCTCTATTTAATTCAGGTAAAATATGATTGAAATCACAGACTTTTCTAGCCATATTTATAATAATACGGCTAGAAAAAAAAAGTGCATAACCCTGGTCGGGGGTGCTCGGTGGTGCTCGGTGGCTGCTCTTGTCGCCCACAATGGGCGACAAAAGTAGTTGAGACACTTTTAGGAAAAGACGATTTTCGATTCTTAAACATTTGTTCTATTTTATTTGCATCTAGTGTTAAATCTCTGATACCCCCGGCCCCCCAATTTAATGTTGTGTAGGCGTTGTGGTCTGTGCAATCGAAGAAATAGAAAAATCAACATTGTTGTGGGGGAAAGGGGGGGGGGGGGGGATGTTTCCAAGACGCAGAAAAATCGAATTTTAGTGCTAAGTGTATCAACACTTTTGTCGCTCATTGTCTGAAACAGTAAATTTGTTTCTGGTACAATAGCCGGTGTACTACTTAATTGAAATGTCCTGCCGTCGCTTTATTACAGGATTTGGGTTCTTCGTATGGAAAAATTCTGGCAAGCTTACTCATCAGTACAAAAATTTAAGGAAATTATCGCTTTTTTTGGAAGTGTAATCTTGCGTGACATTCGTGCGTGACATCGCCAATTTAGGGTGTTGGTCATCTCCACCTTATTTCTCCCCGAAAAAGGAATGAAATAAGAGAGTAATTGTTGAATTACAAACTTTCCGGTGGTACTCCCAAAGTAGGCAATCTTGGAGTAATTCAAACAACCGCTGTGCAGAAAAATCAACGATAAACCACGGTCAACCACGGGTAACCATGAACTAACTAAATCAATATTAATAGTATCCTTTTAACCATCATTTGGTTACCCGTGGTTAATCGTGGTTAATCGTGGTTACCAGTGAAAAAAACTGCATTTATCTGCATTATGTAATCGTTTTTCCAAGCTGAACTGGAAAAAAGAAACAAAAACTTTGTAGAATAGGAATTAAAATGAGACACTATGTTATAAAACTAACTTTTGGGCTCAGAAGGCACGTTTTTATGGTTTAGCGACAGCTGACCGTGAGTAATGGCACCATTTTTACATCATACTTGCGTGTTAGAAGCATTCCGTTAACAGCATTGTGTTGAGCGGACAAAATTACATAAGATCACTTGTTTTATCACGCTTTTGTACTTCATGTCATGACTTCTCAATGTTTTATCAATGGTGAAGCGTTAAAAATAGAATAAATTAATTAACTTTTCGATGCAAAAGGTTTACCAATGAGAAACCGTTGGAAACTCGCCCAGTAAAAGTGTAAAAGCACTAAAACCATCGGTTGATATAAAATTTGATGTGCTCAGTGCAATGCCGTTATATCAAAATAATATATACATGTTGCTGTGACGTCATTATGAGGTCATCTGTAATGGTAAAGTATTGTATTAAGGTCAGACATAGAGAGATTTTTGCCAAAGAACGATGCAATTTCTGTTTTTTCGTCAAAATATGACAACTGAAAAGTGAAACACTTGTAGCCATCATGTCATAGTGAGAATTGCGTTGAATGAAAGTGAGGTAGACACCCTTTGAACACTTTAAAAGAGAAAAAGTGGCGATAAACACCACCTGAGGGCTAAATATGGATCCATTTATTAACGAGATACACCAGGTTTCGTCTTTGTATCGGAATTTCGGTGAGAAAAAAAACACTTCCCACTTTTTCTTTAGTCAGGAATCACTCTGAACCACGCATTTGGTCGCTTTTGTAAAAATAAAGTTGCTATAGCTTAGATATATAAAGGAAATCGCTACAATTTGCATAAATAGCCTCCAGACAATGGGCGACAAAAGTAGTTGAGACACTTTTAGGAAAAGACGATTTTCGATTCTTAAACATTTGTTCTATTTTATTTGCATCTAGCGTTAAATCTCTGATACCCCCGGCCCCCCAATTCAATGTTGTGTAGGCGTTGTGGTCTGTGCAATCGAAGAAATAGAAAAATCAACATTGTTGTGGGGGAAAGGGGGGGAATGTTTCCAAGACGCAGAAAAATCGAATTTTAGTGCCAAGTGTATCAACACTTTTGTCGCTCATTGTCTGAAACAGTAAATTTGTTTCTGGTACAATAGCCGGTGTACTACTTAATTGAAATGCCTGCCGTCGCTTTATTCCAGGATTTGGGTTCTTCGTATGGAAAAATTATGGCAAGCTTACTCATCAGTACAAAAATTTAAGGAAATTATCGCTTTTTTTGGAAGTGTAATCTTGCGTGACATTCGTGCGTGACATCGCCAATTTAGGGTGTTGGTCATCTCCACCTTATTTCTCCCCGAAAAAGGAATGAAATAAGAGAGTAATTGTTGAATTACAAACTTCCGGTGGTACTCCCAAAGTAGGCTATCTTGGAGTAATTCAAACAACCGCTGTGCAGAAAAATCAACGATAAACCACGGTCAACCACGGGTAACCATGAACTGACTAAATCAATATTAATAGTATCCTTTTAACCATCATTTGGTTACCCGTGGTTAATCGTGGTTAATCGTGGTTACCAGTGAAAAAACTGCATTTATCTGCATTATGTAATCGTTTTTCCAAGCTGAACTGGAAAAAAGAAACAAAAACTTTGTAGAATAGGAATTAAAATGAGACACTATGTTATAAAACTAACTTTTGGGCTCAGAAGGCACGTTTTTATTGGTTTAGCGACAGCTGACCGTGAGTAATGGCACCATTTTTACATCATACTTGCGTGTTAGAAGCATTCCGTTAACAGCATTGTGTTGAGCGGACAAAATTACATAAGATCACTTGTTTTATCACGCTTTTGTACTTCATGTCATGACTTCTCAATGTTTTATCAATGGTGAAGCGTTAAAAATAGAATAAATTAATTAACTTTTCGATGCAAAAGGTTTACCAATGAGAAACCGTTGGAAACTCGCCCAGTAAAAGTGTAAAAGCACTAAAACCATCGGTTGATATAAAATTTGATGTGCTCAGTGCAATGCCGTTATCAAAATAATATATACATGTTGCTGTGACGTCATTATGAGGTCATCTGTAATGGTAAAGTATTGTATTAAGGTCAGACATAGAGAGATTTTTGCCAAAGAACGATGCAATTTCTGTTTTTTCGTCAAAATATGACAACTGAAAAGTGAAACACTTGTAGCCATCATGTCATAGTGAGAATTGCGTTGAATGAAAGTGAGGTAGACACCCTTTGAACACTTTAAAAGAGAAAAAGTGGCGATAAACACCACCCTGAGGGCTAAATATGGATCCATTTATTAACGAGATACACCAGGTTTCGTCTTTGTATCGGAATTTCGGTGAGAAAAAAACACTTCCCACTTTTTCTTTAGTCAGGAATCACTCTGAACCACGCATTTGGTCGCTTTTGTAAAAATAAAGTTGCTATAGCTTAGATATATAAAGGAAATCGCTACAATTTGCATAAATAGCCTCCAGACAATGGGCGACAAAAGTAGTTGAGACACTTTTAGGAAAAGACGATTTTCGATTCTTAAACATTTGTTCTATTTTATTTGCATCTAGCGTTAAATCTCTGATACCCCCGGCCCCCCAATTCAATGTTGTGTAGGCGTTGTGGTCTGTGCAATCGAAGAAATAGAAAAATCAACATTGTTGTGGGGGAAAGGGGGGGAATGTTTCCAAGACGCAGAAAAATCGAATTTTAGTGCCAAGTGTATCAACACTTTTGTCGCTCATTGTAGCGTCGGCTAGGACTTTTTCGCGCCGCTGACAAAGGCGGGGTCGTTTCCGGCTGAAGATCCCGGAGGAGTCTATGAGCAACCCCCAGTCAATCTACTGGGCCGAGAGCGGGCTCACCCGGGGGCCGTCAGCTGCCGGAGACGGCCGTCACCCACTACCCCGTCACAAGCGCCTCCATGAGCCGTATGAGGGATCCAAGGGAGGGGGGGGGGGGGGGGGGGGCAACCCCACCGCCAAACGCACCACCATTTGCGCGCTGGTTATCTCTCTGATACAAATCGAGATATTTATATTGCACCCAACCCGGTTATCTTCAGACATGTGGGTGACTTTTACTTAGACCTGTTCTTAGGACGCATGCGCGTTTTTATTACGAAAATGCCTATAAATTACGAAAAAGCCACTGGTACTCGCTTCCTAGCTCGGCCGAAGAGAGCCAGAGACTATAACATATGGAGTTATTCAGAGGCGGGACGATAAGAAAGAGAGCAAAGGTAAAAAAGATAGGAAAAAGGATAGAAAGGTGGTTTAAATATTTCCGTGACTAATTCTTGGCTTGCACGGGACGTCACTGTATTTTCCATATTTGGGTATCCGCCATGTTGGGGTTCCACCGCGGGTAAAATTTACATGTGTTTATTGTGTAATATATGCCATCTCTGTGTACTATACGATGAATTCTTTGGAAAATGAACGCGTCCCCTCGCTTGACGAGCTTTGTAGTAAGATCCCAATATTGTCAGAGTATTGTGCTAAACTTGACGACAGCGTAAAACGAAGATACGTAGAAAAAATCGCCGAAATTGGAGTCGATCCGGTCACCATTCCCGATCAACAGTTTGACACGGAGTGCCTTCCACCTATCGAAGCTATGGATTTGCTTAGCTACTTGGTGTTGGAAACAAGTTTCTACACGAAAGAGCAGTTCAAAGCATACAAGAGTTTGGAAGCCTACAACTTTGTGGTTTCAGGATTTTTATCAGGCATTCAAGGCTGTGTTGTCGCGGGAAAGCACGTTGTTGCAGGAAAAGTGAGACATTCACAAAGAATGAATGACCCTTTGATCTCTGTGTGGGTTGTCGCCGAAAAAGACGGAACAGTCAAATCAGCCCACTGCTTAGGGTGCAAAGCAGGGCTCTCGGAAACGTGCTCGCATGTTGCAAGTGTGTTGTTTTATATCGAGGCATGGACGAGGATTCGCGGTAAGTTGGCCTGTACCCAAGTTAAATGTACGTGGTTGTTGCCCTCATTTGTAAAAGATGTCCCATATGCAAAAATGCGCGACATAAATTTGACCTCCGCCAGAAAACTTAAAGCGGATTTGGATGAAAAAATCGATAGCTTAGGAGAGGCTCAGGCAACATCCTTCACCGGCAGCAGAAGAGAACTAACAGTGCAAGTTCCCACGGAGACTGAAATGAACATCCTTTATGAAAGTCTAGACAAATCAAAAATTAAACCAGTGGCTTTAAGTCTTATCAAGCCCTACTCGGACCAGTTTGTGTCAGAAAGCAGCAGTATCCAAACAATCCCAGACCTTTTTGACAATGACAATTTAAACCTCACATACACTGATTTACTAAAGAAGTGCTTTAATGTAGAAATTTGCTTGTCAAGTAAAGACATTGCACAAATTGAGAGAGATACACAGAGCCAGGCAAATGGGAGTGCATTTTTTCGTCATAGAGCGGGTCGTATTGGTGCGTCAATGAGTGGAGCAGTCTGCCGGACAAACCCAGCACAGCCATCACAATCACTGATCAAGACAATCTGCTACCCAAATTTATTTAAAGTAAACACAAAAGCAGTGATTCATGGGTGCAAACATGAAGCTGATGCAATTAAAGCCTATGAAGAAGAAATGAAAAACAGTCATGATGACTTTAAACTCTCACAGTGTGGCTTAGTTATCAACCAAGAGTACCCTTGGATTCATGCCACTCCAGACTTCTTAGTATCTTGCTCATGCTGTGGACTGGGGTGCGGAGAGGTCAAATGTCCTATTTGTATTGACCGATGTGACTTTGACAGTTATGTTTTGAAGAAGAATGCTTGCCTGGAAAAGGTAGCCGGTAATTTCCGGCTGAAACGAAACCACAACTACTTTTTTCAAGTTCAACAACAGCTTTTGACATTACCTGAACGGAAGTACAATGATTTTGTTGTTTGTGCTTTTGACAGTTCTCACCATGCAACAATTATCAAAGAGAGAATTTACCCTGACCATGGTCACTGGAAGGAGGTTTTGCCAAAACTTACCACTTTCTGGAGAACATGTATTTTGCCTGAAATTGTAGGCAGATGGTACACAAGAAAGTGTGACATTTCTGATGAGATACCACAAGCAGGTGTTGGAATTTGCTTCTGCAGAATGCCATCATGTGGAAACACTGTTAAATGTGGAAACCCCCACTGCCCATTTGTTGAATTTCATCCCTCGTGTTTAGCAATCTCAACCCCACTACCAAGGGTGTGGTACTGCCCACACTGCTGCAGGCTACCACAGTTTAAGCAGTCGAAAAAAGGAAAGGAGAAATCTCCAGAAATAATGGCTAAGGCTTTATCTCTCAACAGTATTTGTATTTGCCAAGCTGTGCCACAGCAATCTGACAAATTGCTTGAGTGCCACAGCGATGATTGCCAGAGTGGAAAATTTTTTCACTTGACCTGCCTTGGTTACAAGAAATTGCCCAACAACAGCAAGACAACTTGGAAATGCACCGATTGCAAAACAAAACATGCAAAGCCATTTCATGCCAGCACCGCAGTTGCAGGGACATGTCAGGAAACCCCAGTTACACCTACCACTTGTTCTTCTCAATCTCATGATGATAAACCTGCGTCCTATGAACTTGACAATGCACAAGAATCTGATCATGACAGTGAAGAGGAAAGTGCTGATGACATCGAGGTTACTATGGTTACAACTAGTGAATCTGAACGATATCGTCCACTAAGAAATCTTGATGAACAAGATTATCAGCTTATTATGTCCCCCCATGGTTGGCTTGATGGTGCAATTATCCACAGTGCACAGATACTTTTGCAGAAAATTAACCCTTTGATTGAAGGTTTTCAGCGTCCTACATTAGGTCCAGTGCGAAATTTTAATGTAGTTTCTGGTGAATTTGTGCAGTTATTGCATACAGGACACAATCACTGGGTTTGTGTCAGCTCAATAGGATGCATTCCCGGAACAGTCAGACTTTTTGACAGTCTTTATCATGACATCATCTCACAAGAAGTTGAAGATCAGGTCAAAGACTTAGTAT